>CM060733.1:44060286-44123240 GCA_030704615.1 Takakia lepidozioides | reverse complement strand
AGATAAGACCTGCCGGATTGGTGTTGTGTAATGACATATATATTTACGTGATTGGCGGCAAGACATTCAGTCTAGTTTAGGACGGACAGTAAGTGCAGATTATTCATATTGACTCCATTGTGACACCGTTGCAGCCTTCACGGTTTTCTTGTCCTATGTCGAAGTACTTTCCAATCCATACTCTACCTGAATCTCAGTATGGGCTTCAAATCTTTGATTGGCGGTACCGCCTTTTCCACTTCTCTATCTGTTCAACCTCATCAAAGAAAATGCATTGCAATACATTATACTGAATTTGCCGGCCCTCACTCTCTCTTCAAACACATAGGTAAATAAATCTCATGAAGGAGAATCGAATGCGTTAACGCGCTTGCAATTCAGCAGACTTCAATCACATGTTCCTGCTTAAGAAGGGAGAGGAAGGACTGCTTGAAAGGCAATCAGAACAGACTGTTGATCTGAACAACGTGATTGACGGTAGCCGTCAGTCACCCACTCATTGTGCAGTAAACCCTAACAAAGGATATAAAGCAATCACCGTTGTTTCGTGGTATGGTTGGTAGCGACAATCCCTTTCTATGACATTCAACTCAATCGCCTACGCAGATCTTCAACAATGAAATGATGTAAGTTAAGAAAACTTACTGGCGCCTTCTTAGGTTTTGAAATTGGATCCCTTTCTGCAGCTTTCCTCTTCCTCTCACTCAACATCTGCTGGAAATTTTGGTCTGCTCTAAGGGTTTCTGGACCTTCTCCGGTTCAGCGTTCCTCGTTCTTCAACCTCCTTCAAGTTTCCTGCAAGACATCTCGCATACCACAGGCTGGTTTCCACGCGCACTGTTATCGCCGACTGTGTCACAAGCCGCTGCCTCAGTCTTGGTCTGCTCTGTGAATCAGTCTCCGCGTTCACCTCTGCTGCCTTGGCCCTGTGTTTCCCAACAAACGACGCCTCGTCATTTGCTCTCTTGCTCTGCGTCTCTCTCAAGGAAGTAAAATAAAGAGACTTTCTTGTCTTTCGTATAGTAGAAGGACACCCTCTCCAGCTTGACTACCACTCTCCCTCTAAGCGCGGAAAGTAGAAAAACGAAGTGACTCCCGATTTCTTGCGGGATTGCGTTCGTTGTTGCTTGTCTCTAGAAGCATGGGATTCCCTCTCTCTCGCGTGACCGTTACACATAGTCCGTTCCCTTATTAGTGCCATGCCAGCAATTAATGTACAACTTTTGAATTCGTTATCGATGTCTGGCGTGTGTCGCCCAAAATAACGGTGTGTTCTTTATTAGAACGGTTTCAATATTTAAAAATAACAGCGATCCCAGAAATCTTGGCGCACATCTTAGACAAAATATATGTAAATGAACAAGAGGTTGATGACAAATTTTGGGATATCATACCGGTCATCTTTGTTAGCCAACCCCACGTTTGTTTCACATTTTGAACTTTCCAGGTGCGCATGATCATTGTAGTAGTATAAAGATACATTTACTTAATCTGCAATCCACCCTCAGACCCTGTGGCATGCTTCCAGAAGTCGGCTTGTTATTGTGTGTTGTTAATGAGGTTCTGATTAACGGTTTAACAGCTGTGCCGACATTGCTCCTAGGGATACTCTGACCACTGGGCCCACAAGAAAAGTAATTAAATGGACACTACATATCGGAACGAATACAGAATATGCACAGTCGTCGTCTGAGCTTCCCCCCTCCATATTCTCTGCTCATTCTTTCAACTGTGTTCTGGAGACATCATAAACAATTTACACTGAAGGTCTGTGATAACAAGGTATCAACGTACGCGAGGAAGGAAGATGGCTTCCTCTGACGGAGTCTTCTCTGACGACAAACCAGTGTCTTCTCCTCAGGAAGTCCTTGACAATGGATTTGCAATTGTTCTGGAACATGTCTTGGCTACCCGTTTTCAGCTTCAGAATGGCTCCATCTTTTGGAGAAAGAGGTGTACGATTTGAAAGGGAGTTGTTTGAAATACTCTTTCCAAAACCGTGATGAGACGGCTCATATCAGCCAGTGGAGAGTGCGCCTGGTCAATACAGAGTACTTTGGAGAGCCTCGGCGAAAGTCCTTGGGTCATATGTGACGCCCGGGACTGCTGCTTTGGTCGTTGAAGACAAGAGGGAGGTGGTGGTGAAAAAAGAACAGACGTCCTCCACGCCAATCGTTGTAGCTTTCCGTGATTCGTCCGATGATAGCATAAGTGAAATTCCAATCCAGTCCTTCCTACTGTGGTTGGAGAAGCTGATGAAGAAGAGATTTGTAGTGTCATTCCAAAATTACTGGCGATTGGAGGAATGGCTGGATTCAAAAGTGAGTTGCGAGAATTGATTGGGAATCTTTGAAGCAGGTGCCTGTGAAGTTCGTCTTGCCCAGAGACTTTTGATGGCGATATCCTATTCGAGCTGCCTCCTCCTCCGCGAGTTGGAGGTGTAACAATCATGATGCATGGAATGGACAAGAACAGGACGGGCACCCTGGTGGCAGAACAAAGCATCCAGATTCAGAATGATGACAAGCTTTTTTTCAGGAGAACAGTTTGCATTGACACACTTAGGGTTATAATTTGAATTGCAGACACTTTCTCTCAGTCTGGGGTTCATAATCAAAGCGAATGGGAGGGTCTGGCGAAAATCCATTTCAGCCTTGGGACTGCCCCCCTCCACCGGCAAACTTTTCGTCTGCAAATCCTGCAAACTTGTGCCATCCTGCTTGGCGCTCTGCGGAGCAAGAATGTACTATGTTGTCCACCATTTGAAACAATGACAAGAGCTTGTGTGCAATTTCGATTCCATAACCATCCTGTCTCGAAGGGGGATTACAGGGAGAGTGTTGAGACAGTATCGAGGTTGATTATACAGGAGTTTGGGAGAAACCTCCGCAACAACCTTGCAATTGCTCTTGGCGCAAGCAAGTCCTTCTTGGAAGCCATATTTTGAGTGAAGGGGATTCTGTGGGGGACTAAACTTGACGGTGCAAGCATTGGACCTGGTCATGGATCATTCTCCACTTTGAGTTCACCTAACATTCGGCATCAGATCAATGCATTAAGAATGGGCTCTGGTATTAGAGACTACATAGACAACATTTTGGAGTTGAAACGAGTGAGCAAGTACAATTAATCCAGGACAATGTATTCCCAGGTCAGGTGCCATCAAAGTTTTTCTTTTCAAAATGTCGACTGTTGGGGAGGGCAGTGGGTTTAGCCTCGTGAAGCGGATGTAGAAGACTGGGGACTTTCAGAACTGTTTTCTTATGTTTGATCACGTGAAACGAGTGAAGGATTGGACGACAATGGCTTGTCATGTCTACGATCTAGTGTACCAACGAGTTATGACAATTGCAGTTTGTGACATGCAATCCGAGGATACGGAATCCCAGAAGCTCATGTGGAATCCCTGATACGTGTCATGGGCTGCCATCTCCAAATTTGCAGGTTTCATGGCGGATAGTGGCTTAAACAAATTTCAATGTTGTTCGTATTGTCTTCGGATCGGGCGACCCAAAAGTGCCAATGCGAGGAAGAGAGCATACATGTCTATTCCATTGGACACAATCTCTGAAAAACATACAAAGTCGGACATCAAAACCAAAGATGCATACTCAGCACCCGAAATTGTGCAAAAAGTACAAAGATGCTAGAACAATGAAGGAGGCGGACACTTTGTTCCCCGACAATTCGTGCCTGGTGGTTCTCTTCTGGAGCTGCATCACTTGAGAAGTATGAGAGCATTGGAAGATTGGCTGGCATTTTGGCACTTCCGGTATAGACAGTGGGGAGCAGCCATGGCACTGGTACGAGGCTTATATTTCCTTCTTTATTCATACATTTACTTTCCATTTTATTGTGTCCTCTCTTTCTTTATGTTGTTTTTTGTTCACTGTTTTGAAGTGTGGTTCTGCACTTTGCAGAACGGTCCATTTGAGGAATGGCGGACATGCATCTTGCAATTTGGCAGAAACGTGCACAACACATGGTTGTAGCAGTCTGGGAAACGAGGTCGGGATTTGTATGTGGCAACAATAATGATTTGATACGTGTCTTGCAACAACAACCTGATACCGTGATTTCTTACGAGGTGGGGTGGTGGCAAGGGTCCGGACAAATGGGAGTTGATGTGCGTGCTGCAAACAGATCTGGGGATCCAATCAAGATAGCACGGGCGGTGAGCATGTATGCCCAGGGAACGCCACTTGTTTCTAGAGTTCCACATCTTGTAGGGGAGGAGAGATTCGGCTCCTGTAAGAGGAAATTGAACACTCCACACCGGGTTCGGATTCACAAGATTCCCGTGATAACAAGGCAACCCGCTTCTCGAAACCCGCATGTTCCCCTGCATGACAGCTCCATTGTGGTCCGGAAACCTCCATTGTGGAGGAACCTCCACACGGCAAGCTTCAGCATCAAACAGTGCCACTGAAATGGTGCAGGAGAGAAACAACCCCCTTGATGTGCTTGAGTCCGCATGCCCCGACCACGTTTGGCACATAGAACGCACAAGTGTAGGGTCTCGTGTGAAATGTACAGCAATCAGGGCAACTAATTTCGAGAAGTGCACTTCATCTATATCCAGAGGTGGTGCCCGAACTCTTGCTCCGACTTTCACGGGTTTGATGCGTCCATACGGTCAACCAGAAGCCAAGAACCACAAGTTCTGGTTCTGCGCAGATGATTGTGCCAGATGTGTGCATGGAACTGTGCGTCCTTCCGTAGTGATGAAGCCATCTCCTCCAACCGTTGGCCCGTGAAGGTGGAACTTATCTCAGCTTTCAGGAGATTGAAATGCTGGAGGAGGCAGGTTTTTCCCTTGCGAGACAACCCCAACTCCATACATGTGCTACTACTTCTGCATCCTCCCGGGTCCCCCCGGCAAATCCTGACTTGTGGCCACCAAACGAGATGGAAAGCTCGTTCGGCGTTTCCCTCCAACCGCTGAACACTTTGGCAAAGTGGAGTCCGCAAGAATGCTCCAAGCTCGTGTTGGAAGCACCACGGAAGTACCCCATCCAGGATATGGTCGGGTATTCACAATCATCACTTCCACATCTGCAGTTCATGACAGGACCTACGACATCACGGTTTCCAATTTCCCCCCAATTGCACATGTCCTGATTTTGTGAATATGCTATCAACCAGTTTGGGCAAGAGAGGTAAATTCATACCCTGCAAACATTGGTATTTCATATTTTTGAAGAGGATGGTTTGCGATCCCAAAGTGACAACTTCATTCACCAGGCCACTATGAGTTTCAACGAGGTCGATACTCTATTGCAGCGGGATACAACACATGGGTAGCATCAACTATGCAATTTGGTATGTGGACGACCATGATTTGAAATGTGTAATTCACATCAATTCGTCGGCGGTGCAATGATATGGCCTCCAACTATACAGAGTGAGCTCTGAGTGGCAACTTTTAAAAGCACATTTGTCATTGCACCGTTCGAAGTCTACATGTCTTGCTGTCGCTATGCACTACAATCATCTTTTGAAGATGATCCTAACTCTCATTGTTATTTGAGGAGGGAGGAAGGTCTTCCCGTGGCAGCCTTTATGGCGCACACTTTGTGAGGATATTTTCTCGTCCTCGTAATTGTAAAAGTGAAACAAGCATTTGTAATTGCATAATGTTGGATGCTACAATTGTAGGCCTCATGGTAGTCTTGATTCTATTTAGGCAAGATTCCCTGCATTAATTCCACGGTCATAGGACCATCCTCGGTTATAGGCGGCGCATGTTAATGCTGACGTGGCAGATGATGGACAGTGCCACGTCATCATTTGCCGCCACATCAGCATGCTGACATGACGCTCACGCCACGTCAGCTGGCGTGAGCGTACGCTCGCGCGCTCACGCCATTGCGTCGTTGTAGTGGTGCCAAAGCTCAAGGCAATGCACCACCGCCTTCATCTCTTTCTCATGCGTCGGCCACCGTCGCTCCACTTCATTCAGTTTCTTACTTTTGTAGGTCACTGGACGTCCATCTTGCAAAAGTACACCCTAATTGCGAAGTCCGACGCATCTGTATGAATCTCAAACGGACGGTCGAACTCCAGGATTTTCAAGACTGGAGCTTCCGCCATCCGCTGCTTCAATTCAGTAAAAGCTTGGCCACAAAAGGTGTTCCATACCCAGACTTTGGATTTACACAGAAGATTCGACAGCGGCCCTGCGATCTTGGCGAAATTTCTCACATACTTCCGGTAATAGGGGGCGAGTCCTAGGAAGGATCGCACTCCTGGGGCCAAAGTCGGAGGCTCCCAGTCCAAGATCGCCCTCACCTTTCTGTCATCCATTTTGATCCCATCCTATGTAATCACATGCCCCAGGAACTCCACTTTTGTGACCCCGAATTTGCACTTTGAAGCTTTGGCATACAGCTTCCCTTCCCGCAATTTTTGGAACACCCTTTTGAGGTGCTCCAGGTGCTCCTCCTTTGTTTTCGAGTACACCAAGATGTCGTCGATGTACACGATCACAAAGTCATCCAACCACTCCTGGAAAAGGCTGTTCATCAGCGTGCTAAATGTCGCTGGTGCATTGGTGAGCCCAAAAGGCATCACCAAGAACTACTATGAACCATACCTTGTCCTGCACGAGGTCTTCTCCTCATCTCCTTCCGCCACCCGAATTTGGTGATAGCCGGAGCGCAAGTCGATCCGGCTGAAATACTTCGCTCCTGCCAACGATCGAAGAGGTCGTCGATCCTTGGCAAAGGGTACCGGTTTTTTATAGTCACCTTATTCAGAGCCCTGTAATCGACACACATCCGCAGCGTCCCATCCTTCTTGTCTGCAAATAGCACCGGGGCTCCGTAAGGTGACTTACTCGGCCGGATGTACCCCTTTGACATTAGATCCTTGAGCTGAGTCTTTAGCTCGACCAACTCTCTGTGGCTCAACCGGTAGGGCGCCTTGGCAGGCGGTTCCGATCCCGGTATCACCTCAATCTTGTGGTCAACTCCTCTTCGCGGTGGCAAGCCGCTTGGTAAATCCTCCGGCATCACATCCTGGTATTTCTCCAAAATCCCCTTGATCCAATCTGGGCTCGGCTCCCCATCGCCTTCTCCCTTCACTTCTCTGACGTAAAGCAAAAACTGGGGCTCGTGTGATTCCTCCACGGCCCACTCCCTTGCTGACAGAAGGTTTATTCGCCCTCCCATGGGTTTGGGTGTTTCCAACACTCGTAAGACCTCGCCACCATTCCCACATGGCAGCGTGACTACTCTCTTGTGGCCATCTATGACCGCTCCGGATTTGCTCAAAAAGATCATCCCCAAAATGAGATCCACTCCATCGATCTCGCAGATGGTGAACTTCTCACGTCCCTCCCAACTCCCCAGTTGAAGAGGAACATCGAACGCCAACCTCGTCGCTACTTGCGGTTCTCCTTTGGCAGAACGCACCTCAATAGAGGCCCCCACGTCACTTGTCGGGAGTCCCAGCTTTCGTGCCGTTGCCGGTGTCATGAAGGAGTGCGACGCTCCGGTGTCCACCAACAACGACACCTTAGTTCCAGATATTATCCCATCCACGAATAATAACTGACTCCCTTTACGCAGGGCACAAGTTTCCTGATACAACTCACAAGAATAGTCGCCTACTTTGCAAGTCTTGGCGACCACCGCTTCCACCAAGCGAGTGATGGAATCCTTCGACAGCTTTGTGGTCGCCCGAGTCATGTTCAACTGTCGGGGTTTCGTGCACTTCTTGGCCATGTGCCCGGGCTCCCCGCAATTGAAACACACTCCATCGAAGGTCGCCTTCTGTCCACCATAAGCTGCTGCACCGGCTTTTCCTTTCGGAGCACCGGGTGCCGCCTTGACGTGTGAAGGCCCTCCCTTCGATTTCCACGTGCCATTGTCGCCGCGTGGCCTATCCCACTTCTTTTCCGGTCGGAAGGAGTCACCCTCCCGCCGGGCCTTCTTGTGGTTCAGCTCCGTACGGCCTTGTCTTTCACCCCTAGGGACATCCGAGAAACATTCAGCCATCTCAATTGCCTCGTTCAAAGTCTTAGGTGGCTTCTCCTCCAACTTCCGCCTGGCCCATGGGGCCAGTCCCGTCACAAAGTTGAAGACCATTTCTGGTTCTGCCATGTCGCGCACCTCACTTCGGTAAGCTCCCCCTCAAGTCATAATTACTCGCTTTGATGCGCGCGCCTGACTCCCAACCGGCCGTCGGGCCAACTTGGAGCTTCGGCTGCTCACCGGGACATAACGGTCCCCCTTCGCTCTCCCGAAAGACCCTCCACCTATTTGGGCCTAGTGGAATTCCCTTTGGTAGATGGCAGTCCGGAACAGCTCCCCACTCTTTGGTCGCTTTCCGGCTCGCTCGCTTGCTCACTAGTTTTTGGTCACCAACGGGCTTGCACCGTTCTCGAGGTTACTACTCCCTATATATACTTCTGTAGCTGTCCGCGGGGGTTTCACAACCAGCCATGCCATTTTATGGCGAACCACCACGAGGACCCTCGATTCCCGGTGGTGAGTCGCGGTGAGTCTTGGCCCGCTCACCACGGCCCCTATGGACCGTGATGAGTCCCAAGACTCCCCACGACTCCCACCACGAGGTCTCCGCCCCCATGGTGAGTCCTATGCCACCCCCACTAAGTCCCACTAAGCTACCACCACCCCTTGTGGAGCCACCCCCACCGCAACCCGGTGTGCGGGGCTCCACCTAGTGAGCGCCTCCGCTTCCCTGAGTGCCTTGGGCACTCAAGGGTGTTTCAGCCCCCCATACCTATCGCTGCCGCTGCCCCCACCACAGGGGCAGCCCCTCATGTGTCCCGACCCCTTGCCCTCAAGGCAAAGGGCCGCGACACACACCCCTACCAACAGGGAGTCGATGTCCTCATCGACTTGTCCATTTTGTAGAAACGAACATCCAAGTTGTGGCGTCCCACATCAAGGAGTTTGTTTCTGTACCATGGCGTCCCATGGCAAAGAACCAAACCCCACACTTGACTCTACTCTCCACTAGCTAGTTCGGCCGACTTCCTCCAAGTCCCGGCCAAGGGTGGAGCCTCTCCAGCTCCTCCCAGTGCACTCTTCTTGGCCTACTTCAAGGCCAAGGAACGATCCTCCCCGAGGATCGAATCGCCTTACTGCAACAACATTGCTTGCGATCGCTCATGATGCCGCTTTTGGCATCACCTTGAGCAAGGGTTCACCTGGAACCCTCTTTGACTAGGAAGATAACCTTGAACCAACCGTGCGCCCCAATCACTACAATTGGGTCCGCCTTGGAATGCTGGCCTGAGGTACGGGAACACGCCGAAGCCGCACTACGACTTCGTCCCGAGGCTACACGATTATAGTACATGAACGGAAGCACGTAGCTTCCGCATTAGCCCGCACTACAAGGCAACCCCCTCGGTAGCGCAGTTATAGTACGCGCACGCGCCAGGTGCGCACTAGCACGTGAACTCCCAAAGAAGGCGCAAGTTTCCTTGCCCCTTGGATGGGAGTCACCCGATTTCGGCACTGCGCAAACACACGATTAACCCAATTTACCTCTCCCACTTTTGTAAGCTAGCATGCATTCTACACACTAGCCAACCACACCATGCATCACCATTCCAAACACAATAGGACGCACAATATTTGGAACCCATTTCTTTATAACAAATTTTTGTACAATACAAGTTTTTGCAATCGGATTCCTGAGCTAGCTAAACCGGGCTAAGCATGCATTTCCTCCCCCACGCTCCAAGGTTGATGTCCCCATCAACGCTTCTTCCGCTTTTGAGGTCGCCCTTCGAACGCTGCAACTGCCTCGGATGCGTTTCCCATTTCTGAGGCACGCACCCAAGATGCCTCCACATGATGATAGCCCTTCCATTTGACGAGATACTCCGTTTCTCGGTTCTTGAACCTCCTCGACTTAAGTATTGCCTCCACCTCGTACTCAGGTTCATTTTCATGATCCAACAGCATAGGTGGCGGACGCAACACTTGATGCCGATTCGGACGTGCTTCATCTTTGAAGTAAGGCTTCAAAAGGGAGACATGGAATACGGGGTGCACCTTGCTGTTTGCCGGCAGCTCCAATTCATACACATCCTCATTCATAACCTTCCGAATGCGAAAGGGACCCGCATACGGAGGTACGAACTTCGGACTCACTTCCGGAGGTAGTCGGAAATTCTTGATGTTCAACCAGACCTCTGTGCCTGCCTCAAACTTCACTTCCCTCCGCTTCCGATTCGCCTGCCTTTCATACCGTTTCCTAGCTTTGGCAATGTTGTACTTTGCGAGCTTCAACAAACGCTCGCGTTCTTCCAGTACCGCCGCTACTGCCGGTTCCTCAACGTCCTGGGCGGCCCAACTTGTCGGCACCAGAGGTGCTTTTCCATAGACCAAAACGAAAGGGGAAACCCCCGTTGCGGAGTGTTCTGTGTTATTATAACAGAACTCTGCCGTGTCTAAGTGTTCCATCCAGTCTGATTGGTCTGCCGACACGTAATTCCGCAAGAATTGCTTCACTACGGAATTCACTCTTTCCGTTTGGCCGTCCGTCGTAGGTCGGAAGGCGGTGCTCATCTTCAGCCTCGTCCCCATCTTCTTCCAAAGTGTCCTCCAAAATTTACTCGTAAACTTTGGATCGCGATCCGAGACAATATCCTTCGGGACTCCATGATGCTTTAAGACGTGGGCGAAGTAAAGTCGCCCTGTCTCCTGCGCCGTTGCCGTCTCCTTGGTGGGGATGAAATGGCCCATTTTACTGAACCTATCCACCACCACCATGATTGCATCGAATCCTTTTGACAGCGGCATAGCAGTCATGAAATCCATCGAGACGCTTTCCCAAGTCCCCTCTGGAATCGGCAAGGGTTGTAACAGCCCCACTTGCTTTTTGTACTCGCTCCGGTTTTGTTGGCATGTGGTGCATGTCTTGACATACTCCTCTGCCTCCTCCCTCAGTTTGGGCCAGAAATACTCTTTCTTCAAGAGTGCCGCAGTGCGCTTGGCTCCGCCGTGGCCCGCAAGCGGGCTATCATGGCATTCTCTCAAGAGGCTATCTCTGATCCCTCCCTTCGGCACGTAGAGACGTTTTTGCTTATACCGGAGCAGTCCATTTTGCAAGTGGAACTGCGATTAACCCCCATTCTCAAGTCCTGCATCACGGACTTTGCCAGCTCATCCTTCCGGCAAGCCTTCCGGATCTTCCTTTGGAGCGCCGTCTCGCCCTTGTACACCAACAAGAGCTGCTGCTTTCTACTTAAAGCATCGGCCACCACATTGTCCCGTCCCGGTTTGTACTGGATATCCACGTCGAACATTGCCAAAGTATCTTGCCACCTAAGTTGTTTTGGGGACAACTTGGGCTGCGTGGCAAAATACTTCATCGTGACATTGTCCGTGAACACCTTCACTGGGTTGGAACCAACATAGTGGCGCCAGAGCTCAAGGCAATGCACCACCGCCATCATCTCTTTTTCGTGCGTCGGCCACCGTCGCTCCACTTCATTCAGTTTCTTACTTTCGTAAGCCACAAGACGTCCATCTTGCATAAGTACACCCCCAATCGCGAAGTCCGATGCATCTGTATGAATCTCAAATGGACGATCGAACTCCGGGATTTTCAAGACTGGAGCTTCCATCATCCGCTGCTTCAATTCCGCAAAAGCTTGGCCACAAAATGTGTTCCATACCCAGACTTTGGATTTACACAGAAGGTCCGACAGCGGCCCCGCGATCTTGGCGAAATTTCTCACATACTTCCGGTAATAGGAGGCGAGTCCTAGGAAGGATTTCACTCCCGGGACCGAAGTCGGAGGCTCCTAGTCCAAGATCGCCCTCACCTTTCTGTCATCCATTTTGATCCCATCCTGTGTAATCACATGCCCCAGGAACTCCACTTTTGTGACCCCGAATTTGCACTTTGAAGCTTTGGCATACAGCTTCTCTTCCCGCAATTTTTGGAACACCCTTTTGAGGTGCTCCAGGTGCTCCTCCTTTGTTTTCGAGTACACCAAGATGTCGTCGATGTACACGATCACAAAGTCATCCAACCACTCCTGGAAAAGGCTGTTCATCAGCGTGCTAAATGTCGCTGGTGCATTGGTGAGCCCAAAAGGCATCACCAAGAACTCATATGAACCATACCTTGTCCTGCACGCGGTCTTCTCCTCATCTCCTTCCGCCACCCGAATTTGGTGATAGCCGGAGCGCAAGTCGATCCGGCTGAAATACTTCGCTCCTGCCAACCGATCGAAGAGGTCGTCGATCCTTGGCAAAGGGTACCGGTTTTTTATAGTCACCTTATTCAGAGCCCTGTAATCGACACACATCCGCAGCGTCCCATCCTTCTTGTCTGCAAATAGCACCGGGGCTCCGTAAGGTGACTTACTCGGCCGGATGTACCCCTTTGACATTAGATCCTTGAGCTGAGTCTTCAGCTCGACCAACTCTCTGTGGCTCAACCGGTAGGGCGCCTTGGCAGGCGGTTCCGATCCCGGTATCACCTCAATCTTGTGGTCAACTCCTCTTCGCGGTGGCAAGCCGCTTGGTAAATCCTCCGGCATCACATCCTGGTATTGCTCCAAAATCCCCTTGATCCAATCTGGGCTCGGCTCCCCATCGCCTTCTCCCTTCACTTCTCTGACGTAAAGCAAAAACTGGGGCTCGTGTGATTCCTCCACGGCCCACTCCCTTGCTGACAGAAGGTTTATTCACCCTCCCATGGGTTTGGGTGTTTCCGACACTCGTAAGACCTCGCCACCATTCCCACATGGCAGCGTGACTACTCTCTTGTGGCCATCTATGACCGCTCCGGATTTGCTCAAAAAGATCATCCCCAAAATGAGATCCACTCCATCGATCTCGCAGATGGTGAAGTTCTCACGTCCCTCCCAACTCCCCAGTTGAAGAGGAACATCAATCGCCAACCTTGTCGCCAACTGTGGTTCTCCTTTGGCAGAACGCACCTCAATAGAGGCCCCCACGTCACTTGTCGGGAGTCCCAGCTTTTGTGCCGTTGCCGGTGTCATGAAGGAGTGCGACGCTCCTGTGTCCACCAACAACGACACATTAGTTCCGGATATTATCCCATCCACGAACAATAACTGACTCCCTTTTCGTAAGGCGCCAGTTTCCTGATACAACTCACAAGAAAATTTGCCTACCTTGCAAGTCCTGGCAACCACCGCTTCCACCAAGCGACTGATGGTATCTTCCGACAGCTCCGTGGTCGCCCGAGTCATGTTCAATTGCCGGGGCTTCGTGCACTTCTTGGCCATGTGCCCGGGCTCCCCGCAATTGAAACACACTCCATCAAAGGTCGCCTTCTGTCCGCCATAAGCCGCTCCACCCGCTTTTCCTTTCGAAGCACCGGGTGCCGCCTTGACGTGTGAAGGCCCTCCCTTCGATTTCCACGTGCCATTTTCGCCGCGTGGCCTATCCACTTCTTTTCCGGTCGGGAGGAGTCACCTTCCCGCCGAATCTTCTTGTGGTTCAGCTCCATACGGCCTTGTCTTTCACCCCTAGGGACATCTGAGAAACATTCAGCCCTCTCAATAGCCTCGTTCAAAGTCTTGGGTGGCTTCTCCTCCAACTTCCGCCTGGCCCATGGGGCCAGTCCCGCCACAAAGTTGAAGACCATTTCTGGTTCTGCCATGTCCGCAACTTTGAGCAACAGCACATTGAAAGCCTGGACATATCCCCGAATGTCATCTGTTTGCTTCAAATTCCTCATCTTGTCCCGGGCGAGCCAGGACGCGTTGAGGGGCACAAACTGTCTCTTCATCAATTCCTTGAACCCACTCCAGTTCAAGGTTTCCGGGCTTGGACCTCGGTCGTGAAGGCGTTTCTGCCACCATTGTTGAGCATAGCCCCTCAAATAGGTGGGAGCCACTTCCACCCGATCCTCGTCACTCAACTTGGCTGCCCGGAAGTACTGCTCTAGCTCCAAGAGCCAGGTGTTGAGTGCCTTCCGATTTCGGACACCCTCGAAGGTGCCGGGTTCCTTAGGCTTCACCTTAAACTTTGCCTTAGCGGAAGTGGCATTAGCCGCCTTCAACACGTCTTTCAACGTCCCGCCAAACTGCACCAACAACCCTTCCCAATAGGTTGCCGGCATGGGAGGCATCTCTTGGTTTGTCGGAGCTCTCAAGGATTCCTCGGGCTCCGACTCCTCGGATTCCTCCCGTTCTTGGGCGGCCTTGTTTTCGGAAACATGCATCGCTTCCTCAAACGGCCGCCTCGGTGACACGCCGCCCCCATCGGGCTCACTGGGATCATCATCTTTTGGGCCGTTCCGCTTTCGCTTCGGCTTGCCCGACCCCATGATGAGGCCAATCCCAAGGACGATCGCGTACTGAACTCTAAGCTCTGATACCAAGTGTCGCGCACCTCACTTCGGTAAGCTCCCCCTCAAGTCATAGTTACTCGCTTTGATGCGCGCGCCTGACTCCCAACCGGCCGCCGGGCCAACTTGGAGCTTCGGCTGCTCACCGGGACATAACGGTCCCCCTTCGCTCTCCCGAAAGACCCTCCACCTATTTGGGCCTAGTGGAATTCCCTTTGGTAGATGGCAGTCCGGAACAGCTCCCCACTCTTTGGTCGCTTTCCGGCTCGCTCGCTTACTCACTAGTTTTTGGTCACCAATGGGCTTGCACCGTTCTCGGGGTTACTACTCCCTATATATACTTCTGTAGCTGTCCGCGGGGGTTTCACAACCAGCCATGCCATTTTATGGCGAACCACCACGAGGACCCTCGATTCCCGGTGGTGAGTCGCGGTGAGTCTTGGCCCGCTCACCACGGCCCCTATGGACCGTGATGAGTCCCAAGACTCCCCACGACTCCCACCACGAGGTCTCCGCCCCCATGGTGAGTCCTATGCCACCCCCACTAAGTCCCACTAAGCTACCACCACCCCTTGTGGAGCCACCCCCACCGCAACCCGGTGTGCGGGGCTCCACCTAGTGAGCGCCTCCGCTTCCCTGAGTGCCTTGGGCACTCAAGGGTGCTTCAGCCCCCCCATACCTATCGCTGCCACTGCCCCCACCACAGGGGCAGCCCCTCATGTGTCCCGACCCCCTGCCCTCAAGACAAAGGGCCGCGACATGCCATGTCCGCAACTTCCAGCAACAGCACATTGAAAGCCTGAACATATCCCCAAATGTCATCCGTTTGCTTCAAATTCCTCATCTTGTCCCGGGCGAGCCAGGACGCGTTGAAGGGCACAAACTGTCTCTTCATCAATTCCTTGAACCCACTCCAGTTCAAGGTTTCCGGGCTTGGACCTCGGTCAAAAGGCATTTTTGCCACCATTGTTGAGCATAGCCCCTCAAATAGGTGGGAGCCACTTCCACCCAATCCTCCTCACTCAACTTGACCGCCCGGAAGTACTGCTCTAGCTCCAACAGCCAGATGTTGAGTGCCTTCCAATTTCGGACGCCCTCGAAGGTGCCAGGTTCCTTAGGCTTCACCTTAAACTTTGCCTTAGTGGAAGTGGCATTAGCCGCCTTCAACACGTCTTTCAACGTCCCGCCAAATTGCGCCAACAACCCTTCCCAAAAGGCTGCCGGCATGAGAGGCATCTGTTGGTTTGTCGGAGCTCTCGGGGATTCCTCGGGCTCCGACTCCTCAGATTCCTCCCGTTCTTGAGCGACCTCGTTTTCAAAAGCATGCATCGCTTCCTCAAACGGCCGCTTTGGTGACACGTTGCCCCCATCGGGCTCACCGGGATCATCATCTTTGGGGCCGTTCCGCTTCCGTTTTGACTTGCCCGACCCCATGATGAGGCCAATCCCAAGAACTCTAGGCTTTGATACCAAGTGTCGCGCACCTCACTTCGGTAAGCTCCCCTTCAAGTCATAGTTACTCGCTTTGATGCGCGCGTCTAACTCCCAACCTGGCCGCCGGGCCAACCTGGAGCTTCGGCTGCTCACCGGGACATAACGGTCCCCCTTTACTCTTCCAAAAGACCCTCCACCGATTTGGGCCTAGTGGAAACTCTCTTTGGTATATGGCAGTCCGGAATAGCTCCCCACTCCTTGGTCGCTTTCCGGCTCGCTCGCTTACTCACTAGTTTTTGGTCACCGACGGGCTTGCACTGTTCTCGGGGTTATTTCTCCCCCTATATATACTTCTGTGATTGTCCGCGGGGGTTTCACAAACAACCATGCCTTTTTATGGCAAACCACCACGAAGACCCTCGACTCCCGGTGATGAGTCGCGGTAAATCTTGGCCCACCCACCACGGCCCCATTGGACCGTGATGAGTCCCAAGACTCCCCACGACTCCCACCACGAGGTCTCTGCCCCATGGTGAGTCCTATGCCACCCCCACTAAGTCCCGCTAAGCTACCACCACCCCTTGTGGAGCCACCCCCAGCGCAACCCGGTGTGCGGGGCTCCACCTAGTGAGCGCCTCCGCCTCCTTGAGTGCCTTGGGCACTCAAGGGTGCTTCACCCCCCCGTACCTATCGCTGTCACTGCCCCCACCACAGGGGCAGCCCCTCTTGTGTCCCGACCCCCCCTGCCCTCAAGGCAAAGGGCCGCGACACGTACAATGTTGTTATCCTCCACATTTATATTATACAAATAAATTAATGCTTATTCATAATCAATGAGCTTTCGAAGAAACACCTGGATGTGTACACATCTTCGAAGGTATTGATAAACATCTTGATACATGTCCGTCTGTTTTCAAGCTGCTTGATAAAGCATACAATACTGCAAGTTTACACACATTCATACATGTAAAGAATGAAATGTTATAGAGTTGTGTGTAAGAAATTAATGCTAAACATGATGGTCTCGTCAATGGAGCTGATGGTGTATTTAAACAATTCTAGAAAATTCTAATGTATTAATATGGATATAATTCAACAACCCAAAAAAACGGTTGTGCCACACGAACTAAAGATGCACATGTATAAAATAATGAAATAAGTCCATTAGACTACCATTGAACCTATGTCAAAAGAAATTCAAATTGGACCCAAATTCCCAATACATCTCATTTAACTACTAGAACATACTTTCAAATTCAATTAACTGCAGCTCGAACTATTCATCGTGAACAAGGTTTACCTTTGGATAGTTTAGCATTTGATCCTTCATGTATAAACCAGTGTTGTACTGGTCTAGATTTCACTTGGGTATCAATACTGGGTATAAATCTGGTATTGCAGAACCTACCCAACTGTTATTTTTCAATACCAGTACTCATACCAGTACTACCCAGCCATCTTCCTCATTTATATTGGTATCAATACTATATTAAATTATTATATATATGTTATGTATTGATATAATATAAGATAATATATTTTATTGTTTTGTTTATTTACTTGGAATGATACCCTATTGATACTATATACCACATGGTATTTGTGGTCATAATACTCATATTCATACCAGTATATAAAAAAACATTTCCACCATTATAGATACCCAACTGGTATGTCCTAAACCTGATACCAGTACAACACTGGTATAAACAAATATGCAGGTTTGACCTACACTGCTATTTCTCGAATTCGACAAAAGAAAGTTTATACCTTCTAGCACCTCTACAATTAATTTTTTTTCAAGTTGATAATACTGTTGCCAATAAAATGTATCGTCTCCAAAATAGTAGCACAATGTCAGCTATGTTCATACATTATACTTATACATAGAATCACATGTACTTATATAATATTTAAATACAAGATCATTATCCTTATACAAAGAAGATGTTTTAATTTATTATAATTTACAATCAAGTCATAATTTATGTTTGAATGAAACACATTTTATACTAGGAACATAAAAAATTGACGATTTCATTAATTCTTCAAAGTAATCATATACCGTCCCTGGACAACCGTTTAGGCATTTTTATGCCTAATAATAAAATCAATCAATCAAAAAATTAGGCATGTTTTGAAAATAATTTCTCAAATTAGGCATTTTCATGCTATAATTTTCTTAGATTTAGGCACATGAGAAGAGAAAACATTTATTTTCTTAAGAATAAAATTACAAAATAGACACCAATGCCCATGGGTCCTTCCAGGCTCCAACTACCTTTCATTTCCTTTGAAACCCTAAAAATGCTCCAAGGCTCAAGCTGGTACATGCAAGCTCTCCCTTTGTTCTCACACTAGGTGAGTTCAATATTTGATAGTCCACACTAGTGTAGGCACGTTGGTACAAGGCTTTGGTACATTGATCATTGGGTAGGCAGGTTGAGGTGCCTGATTTTATCAACTGTGCCGATGCAGCTGTTGCCTTTAGTTGACCATCTACCCATTGAAGGTTTCTTGTAGCTACTAATCCACCTGGAATCAAGGTAATCTGGAGCTTGAAGTCCAGCCCTCTTGGATGAATCTGGACCCACATTCTATCCCTGCTCCTTCAGCTATCCATGCCTCTACACAAATCATGCATACATCCTTGTCTTGCAGCTGATAATGACAGCCTAGATTTGTTCTAGGAAACACCCAACTCAACTTATTACACTAGTTCTATACTGAATTGTGTCTGCTACTCTCCTGTAATCTAACAGACATTCACCTTTTTGCCTCGGTGTCCCACCATTGATTGGGGTCAGAAAAGTATTCATTCCACAACTTCTCCTCATCTCTGTTACGTGTTTTTGGATATTGTTATCACAGTGGCTGTATCATGTCAAAGTCACTCCAAACTACATTCACTCAACCAGCTCTTGCAGAATTCAACATGGAAATTTAGGGCCGATCCTGATAAGAGGTGAAATGTGTTGAAGAAGGTGCCTTGATTACCAGTGCCTGATTTTATCAGTTGCGCCTGCTGCTGTTGCGACATCCAGTTGACCATCTACCCATGCAGGTTTCTTGTAGCTTTTGATCCACAAGGAATCATAAGTAATCTTGTGCTTGAAATCTGGCCCTCTTGGATGAATCTGAACCCACTCTCTATCCCTGCTCCTTTAGCTATCTCTACCTCTCTGTTCCAGCAAACACCCTAACCCTACTTATCACACGAGTTCCTGTGCTGACTTGAGCTTCCAATAGGCATGCACCTTTTTGCACCAACGAGCTAACTTGCAGAATTCAACCTGAAAATTTAGGGACGACTCTGATAATAGGGGAAACAGGCTGAAATGTATTGAAGAAGGTGCTCATAGGTCTCCAAAGCCTCCATCCCGCGCCCTTGTTGTGCATATCTTGCAATCATCGCATTCCACGACACCACATCTCGTTCAGCCATACTGTTGAATACTCCCTTTGCATCCTCGATGCACCCACATTTGCATACATGTCCACGAGAGTACTATTCATAATGACATCGGGTACAATTCCAGCTCTGACAATGTCACCATGGACCTCTTTGCCCTTTTCCAGGGTTACGAGGCGTGCACATGCATTGCAAATGCAAACGTGATGTGGTCGGGCTCCCCTTCCGCCATCATTTGATCATAGGTCTCTAAAGCCTTATTCCTGCGGCCTTGCTGTGCATACCCCGCAAAGCATTGTTCAGCCATACCATTGCAAACTCCCTTTGCATCCTCGATGCACCCACATTTTGCATACATGTCCCACGAGGGTATTGTTCAGAATGACGACGGGTACAATTCTAGCTCTGATGATGTCACCATGAACCTCTTTGCCCTTTTCCAGGGTTGCCAGGCTCGCACAGGCATTGCATATACAAACGAACGTGACCAAGTCGGGTTTTACCCCTTCCCGCATCATTTGCTCATAGGTCTCCAATGCCTCCATCCCACATCCATGCTAGGGAATATCCCGCGATCATCACACACTCCAGGACACAACATTTCGTTCAGCCATATTCTCAAACACTCCCTTTGTATCCTCAATACTGCCACATTTGGCATACATGTCCACGAGGGTATTGTTCAGAATGACATCGGGTACAATTCCAAATTTGACAATGGACCATGGACCTTTAACCCTTCTCCAGGGCTGCCAGGCTCGCACACACATTGCAAACACAAACGAACGTGACCCGGTCTGACCTCACCCCTTCCCGCATTATTTACTCATACGTCTTCGAAGCCTCTATACCACACCTCCGCTGTGCATATCCTCGCCCTTCCTGCATCATTTGTTCAAGAATAAGCTCAAGAAAGCTGCATCAGTTGCTCAAGAATAGGTCGCAAAGCCTCAATCCCACGCCCCTGCATTGCATATCCTGCGATCATCCGTTCCATGACACAAGTTCTCACTACTTCGACTCGATACTACGAAAATATATGGTAGTGCGGGAGACAAAAGGAGGCTAAAGTCCCAGCCCTATGTGTTCACGGCTGAACGTGGGCAACCCTAAAACAATTTTTTGAATTTTTTTAACTTTTTGCACTTTGTGTCATTCCATTGACACAAGTGCTTCGTTAAATATAGATGGATGAGGTCATCCAATGGATGAACCCATTCATGTATATGCCTTAAGATGCCACGTGTGGTGATGTAGTCATATAAACATAGCTATAAAACCTCATGTAGTCATGTAGTCACAAGTTTCTATGGCATGTCGTAGTAGTGGTATAGTCATTTAGTCATAAGCTTATATGGCACGTGTCTGACGTGTAGTATTGCGTATGACTACTAGTTATATAAACTAAGCCTATGTTCTTGGTCAACAATGTTTGACCGCGGCTCCTGGTCATGTAGTAAAATGTGTGACTGCATTAGATTAAAATATATTAAAATATGCCCAACAATGAGTTTCATCACTTCGTAGTTACATATATATAGTTATTGTTACCCATGTTTATATCACCCGTAGTTATAAAAACGTTAATCTGTAGTAGTGTTGGAGCAACCCTCAAGGTAAAAGAGTCTGGCAAGCCTTTGAGTGCGGTACAATTCTTGAGCCACAGTCTTCGGAGATGAATCAATGCTCCAACGGAATCAGGCAAGGTCTCCAAGCTGGTACAAGAGTCTAGGTCCAACTCTTCGAGCTCTTTCAACAGTCTCAAGCAGTGAGGCAACGCTTGCATGTTGTAGCAACCCTCGAGATCAAAAAAATCTTAACACTTCAAGATTACCAATGGAGTCTGGCAGGCCTTTGAGTGCAGTACAATTCTAGAGCCATAGTCTTCGGAGATGAATCAATGCTCCGACAAAATCAGGCAAGCTCTCCAAGCTCGTACAAGAGTCTAGGTCCAACTCTTCAAGCTCTTTCAAAAGTCCCAAGCAGTCAGGCAATGCTTGTATGTTGGAGAAACCCTCAAGGTAAAAGAATCTTAACACTTCAAGATTACCAAGAAGTCTGGAAGGCCTTTGAGAGCTTTACAATTCCGCAGCCACAGTCTTTGGAGATGAATCAATGCTCCTACAGAATCAGGCAAGCTCTCCAAGCTGGTCAAGAGTCTAGGTCCAACTCTTTGAGCTCTTTCAACAGCCCCAATAGTCAGGCACGGCATGTCGCGCACCTCACTTCGGTAAGCTCCCCTTCAAGTCATAGTTACTCGCTTTGATGTGCGCGCCTAACTCCCAACCTGGCCGCCGGGCCAACTTGGAGCTTCGGCTGCTCACCGGGACATAATGGTCCCCCTTTGTTCTTCCAAAAGACCCTCCACCAATTTGGGCCTAGTGGGAATTCCCTTTGGTAGGTGGCAGTCCGGAATAGCTCCCCACTCCTTGGTCGCTTTCTGACTCGCTCGCTTACTCACTAGTTTTTGGACACCAACGGGCTTGCACCGTTCTCGGGGTTACTACTCCCTATATATAGTTCTGTGCTGTCCACGGGGGTTTCACAAACAACCATGCCATTTTATGGCGAACCACCACAAAGACCCTTGATTCCTGGTGGTGAGTCGCGGTGAGTCTTGGCCCACCCACCACGGCCCCATAGGACCGTGATGAGTCCCAAGACTCCCCACGACTCCCACCACGAGGTCTCCGCCCCATGGTGAGTCCTATGCCACCCCCACTAAGTCCCACTAAGCTACCACCGCCCCTTGTGGAGCCACCCCCACCGCAACCCGGTGTGCGGGGCTCCACCTAGTGAGCGCCTCCGCCTCCTTGAGTGCCTTGGGCACTCAAGGGTGCTTCAGCCCCCCGTACCTATTGCTGCCATTGCCCCCACCACAGGGGCAGCCCCTCATGTGTCCCAACCCCCTGCCCTCAAGGCAAAGGGCCGCGACACACCCCTACCAACAGGGAGTCGATGTCCTCATCGACTTGTCCATTTTGTAGAAACAAACATCCAAGTTGTGGCGTCCCACATCAAGGAGTTTGTTTCTGTACCATGGCGTCCCATGGCAAAGAACCAAACCCCACACTTGACTCTACTCTCCACTAGCTAGTTCGGCCGACTTCCTCCAAGTCCCGGCCAAGGGTGGAGGCTCTCAAGCTCCTCCCAGTGCACTCTTCTTGGCCTACTTCAAGGCCAAGGAACGATCCTCCCCGAGGATCGAGTCGCCTTACTGCAACAACATTGCTTGCGACCACTCATGATGCCGCTCTTGGCATCACCTTGAGCAAGGGTTCACCTCGAACAATCTTTGACTAGGAAGATAACCTTGAACCAACCGTGCGCCCCAATCACTACAATTGGGTCCGCCTTGGAATGCTGGCCCGAGGTACGGGAACACGCCAAAGCCGCACTACGATTTCGTCCCGAGGCTGCACGATTATAGTACGTGAACGGAAGCACGTAGCTTCCGCGTTAGCCCGCACTACAAGGCAACCCCCTTGGTAACGCAGTTATAGTACGCGCACGTGCCAGGTGGTACTAGCACGTGAACTCCCAAAGAAGGCGCAAGTTTCCTTGCCCCTTGGATGGGAGTCACCCGATTTTGGCACTGCGCAAACACACGATTAATCCAATTTACCTCTCCCACTTTTGTAAGCTAGCATGCATTCTACACACTAGCCAACCATACCATGCATCACCATTTCAAACAAAATAAGAGGCGCAACATTTGGAAACCATTTATAACAAAATTTGTATAGCACAAGTTTTTGAAATAGGATTCCCTGAGCTAGCTAAGTCGGGCTAAGCATGCATTTCCTCCCCCACGCTCCAAGGTTGATGTCCCCATCAACGCTTCTGCCGCTTTTGAGGTCGCCCTTTGAACGCTACAACCGCCTCGGATGCGTTTCCTATTTCTGAGGCACGCACCCAAGATGCCTCCACATGATGATAGCCCTTCCATTTCACGAGATACTCCGTTTCTCGGTTCTTGAACCTCCTCGACTTAAGCACTGCCTCCACCTCATACCCAGGTTCATTTTCATGATCCAACAGCACAGGTGGCAGACGCAACACTTGATGCCGATTCGGACGCGCTTCATCTTTGAAGTAAGGCTTCAAAAGGGAGACGTGAAATACTAGATGCACCTTGTTGTCTGCCGACAGCTCCAATTCATACACATCCTCATTCATAACCTTCCGGATGCGAAAGGGTCCCGCATACGGAGGTTCAAACTTCGGACTCACTTCCGGAGGTAGTCGGAAATTCTTGATGTTCAACCCCCCTCCGTGCCTGCCTCAAACTTCACTTCCCTCCGCTTCCGATTCGCCTGCCTTTCATACCGTTTCCTAGCTTTGGCAATGTTCTACTTTGTGAGCTTCAACAAACGCTCGCGTTCTTCCAGTACCGCCGCCGCTGCTGGTTCTTCAACGTCCTGGGCGGCCCAACTTGTCGGCACCAGAGGTGCTTTTCCATAGACCAATACGAAAGGGGAAACTCCCGTTGCGGAGTGTTTTGTGTTATTATAACAGAACTCTGCCGTGTCTAAGTGTTCCACCCAGTCTGATTGGTCTGCCGACACGTAATTCCGCAAGATCTGCTTCACTACGGAATTCACTCTTTCCGTTTGGCCGTCCGTCGTAGGTCGGAAGGCGGTGCACATCTTCAGCCTCATCCCCATCTTCTTCCAAGGTGCCCTCCAAAATTTACTCGTAAACTTTGAATCGCGGTCCGAGACAATATCCCTCTTGGATGCTTCTATACACACACTCTAATAGGTCTCCAAAGCCTCCATCCGGTGCCCCTGCTGTGCATACCCTGCAAGCATAGCGTTCCACAACACCACATTTCTTACCAAGTGTTGCACACCTCACTTTGGTAAGCTCCCTTTCAAGTCATAGTTACTCGCTTTGATGCGCGCGCCTAACTCCCAACCTGGCCGTCAGGCCAACTTGGAGCTTCGGCTGCTCACCGGGACATAACGGTCCCCCTTTGTTCTTCCAAAAGACCCTCCACCAATTTGGGCCTAGTGGGAATTCCCTTTGGTAGGTGGCAGTCCGGAATAGCTCCCCACTCCTTGGTCGCTTTCCGACTCGCTCGCTTACTCACTAGTTTTTGGTCACCAACGGGCTTGCACCGTTCTCGGGGTTACTACTCCCTATATATACTTCTGTGACTGTCCGCGGGGGTTTCACAAACAACCATGCCATTTTATGGCGAACCACCATGAAGACCCTCGACTCCCGATGGTGAGTCGCGGTGAGTCTTGGCCCACCCACCACGGCCCCATTGGACCGTGATGAGTCCCAAGACTCCCCACGACTCCCACCACGAGGTCTCCGCCCCATGGTGAGTCCTATGCCACCCCCACTAAGTCCCGCTAAGCTACCACCACCCCTTGTGGAGCCACCCCCAGCGCAACCCGGTGTGCGGGGCTCCACCTAGTGAGCGCCTCCGCCTCCTTGAGTGCCTTGGGCACTCAAGGGTGCTTCAGCCCCCCATACCTATTGCTGCCATTGCCCCCACCACAGGGGCAGCCCCTCCTGTGTCCCAACCCCCTGCCCTCAAGGCAAAGGGCCGCGAGAATGCATGTATGTTGAAGCAACCATCAAGGGAAAAGAATCTTAACACTTCAAGATTATCAGTGGAGTCTGGTACACCTTTGAGTGTTGTACAATTCCCGAGCCACAGTTTTTGGAGATAAGTAATCCTCCGATGGAATCAGGCAAGCTCTCACTAGAAGTAAAACGTGGAATAACCACTTGCTATTTAACCACTACTGTCTTTTTCCACTCTATAAACCACTAGTAACCACTTGCCAGTGGTTAATCCCAATGAAATGCCACGGTGGCATCATAGACAGTGGTTGGAAGTGGTTTCAACCACTCAGTAGTCCACGTGTAATAATTTGTTTTTATTTATTTATTTGGTAATACATTTTAATTAATAAATATAATATTCCACGTGGACGAGTGCAGTGGTACATTGTCGCGGCCCTTTGCCTTGAGGGCAGGGGGTCGGGACATAGGACGGGCTGTCCCTGTGGTGGGGGTAGTAGCAGCGATAGGTACGGGGGGCTGAAGCACCCTTGAGTGCCCAAGGCACTCAAGGAGGCGGAGGCGCTCACTAGGTGGAGCCCCGCACACCAGGTTGCGGTGGGGGTGGCTCCACAAGGGGTGGTGGTAGCTTAGTGGGACTTAGTGGGGGTGGCATAGGACTCACCATGGGGTGGAGACCTTGTGGTGGGAGTCGTGGGGAGTCTTGGGACTCATCACGGTCCAATGGGGCCGTGGTAGGTGGGCCAAGACTCACCGCAACTCACCACCGGGAGTCGAGGGTCTTCGTGGTGGTTCGCCATAAAATGGCATGGTTGTTTGTGAAACCCCCGTGGACAGTCACAGAAATATATATAGGGAGTAGTAACCCCGAGAACGGTGCAAGCCCGTTGGTGACCAAAAACTAGTGAGTAAGCGAGCGAGCCGGAAAGCGACCAAAGAGTGGGGAACTATTCCGGACTGCCATCTACAAAAGGGAATTTCCACTGGGCCCAAATCGGTGGAGGGTCTTTTGGAAGACTAAAGGGGGACCGTTATGTCCCAGTGAGCAGCCGAAGCTCCAAGTTGGCCCGGCGGCCAGGTTGGGAGTTAGGCGCGTGCATCAAAGCGAGTAACTATGACTTGAAGGGGAGCTTACTGAAGCGGGGTGCGCGACATACATTGTGAGTGGTTATAGACACCTCAGTGATGGGAAGTGGTTGAAACCACTTGCTACTCCACGTGTAATAATTCAAATTTTATTTGTGATTTATGATTTGGAAATATATTTTAATTCATAAATATAATATTCCACGTGGACGGGGACAGTGCATGTTGATCTTGAGTGGTTAAAGACACCTCATTGATTTGTACCACTTTGATAGTGGTGGAGAGTGGGTGGTGAAAGATACTGCAGTAATTGGAACCACTATTCTAGTGGTTGCTCATGAGTGGTTGCCTACAGACAAGTGATTGGTACCACTTTTTGGGTGATACATGAAGAAATTTAAGTGGTTTGTGCAGCTGTGACAAACTTTGAAAAACAGACAAGTGACCATACCATTGTGGCATGATGCTATTGAACAAATGGTTCCAACAATAAACTTTATTTTGAATCTGAAACATATTCGTCACCCTCTGAATCACTTTACTCAACTGGAATAGCGGTTGGTTGCACAAACGCCGCTTGAATGGTAGCCAACATAGCCAGGTCTTCTTTATTTAGAGTCGTGGCACCATCTAATGACCTAGGTATTGGCTGATATGATAAGGTGGACGGTGCCTGAAGGCCATCGAAATCTGCATTTTCTCCAATGTCACAATAATCTATGCCCGCTACAATCCTTTTTGCTCTTGGATCCTTCCGAAGGACTACCTTCCACTCCGAACTTGGGGACTCATCCGAAAAGAACACCTGTTCAACTTGAGATGGAAAGATGAACGGCTTATCATTGGCGGGTAACATCCTCCCAAAATTTGCAAGTAGCTAGAACACAATACGAATCCCGCTTCATTGTAGCATTTTGTTCAACAAGGTGTGCCCTCACCCAAGCACAACGAAATACAATGGGGTGCACTCGTCCATAATCCAATTTGAAGATCTCTTTGATGACCCCAACGTACTCCAATGGTGACATGACTGGATTTCTATCACGCACACTATTTTTGCTCTATTGCTAGAAGACGGATGCAACTCCGGAATCAAAAGAGACAAGAAGACGACTCTCCGCATCATCCACTCGATAATGATTTCCATACGCCTTCATGCCACGAAATGAAGCTGATCTCAACGAGGGGGGAATAGACAAATGAATTACATCCGTATCCTCAACACCATGCTCAGAGACATGGGCCTGGACTGCACGGCGTATCCATACCGGTAGGGGTGGAAACTCTAACAAATGGGGAGGGTATGGCACCGGAAGGCGGCGGTGACGTCGACGATTGGCACGCCACTCACGAGCACATGCCTCTCTGTCTGCAGTGAACTGTGCCTTCTCTGTTGCATACTTTTTGTCACAAAATGGCAACAAGAATGACACATGTTAGCAATGAAGTGTTGCATTACTTTGCAAAAAAAACCTAGCATGAATGATACTTTGAAAACCACTGGATGAGTGAGCAGAATGACTTGTAAATGAACATGCTCTCCAAAAAGTCACTCACTTAGACATTCAGTTACTACAGAAGTAGTTATCATCACGATGAACCACTGACATTTGTGACTTTGTGGGTGACTCTATTACACTGGTGACAGTCACAATTGCATTTGAACTTGATATGAATAAGGTGCAATGAAAAGAAGAACTCACTGCACCCAAGGAACCATCACATTGGTATTGTTCAGCACATACAAATGTGCTGCATCTCTCTCAGCTCCACTCATGTCCCGCTTTTTGCCGACACCTTTCAAGACCTCGTTCTCAACCCCTTCCTCCGCATTTGCATCCCAAATCCGCCGTTGAGTTGCATCAAATGATTGCATATACTCACTCATGAACCCAATGGTCTCATCAAGAACATACCCTGCAGCCATACTCCCTTCTAGCTTCCTAATTCCTAACGTATCCCTTGAGATCTTTCATGTAACGCTCCATGGGATACATCCACCGTGAAGACACCGGACCACATGTGTCTAGTTCGTCTACGAGATGAACTAGCAAATGGGTCATGACATCAAAGAAAGAAGGGGGGAACTCTTTCTCTAACAGACACAAGGTTATAGCAACATCCTCACGCAATGAATCTATTTCGTTAGGGTCCCATACTTTGGCACAAATTCGGCGGAAAATGCGACTCACACGCATAATGACCCCACGTGGGCCTGGAGCCATGCAATGGCGAATACACACAGGTAAAATCTGTTGCATTAAAATGTGATCATCATGGGACTTCATACTCGTCAAATGTTTCCTAGACAGGTGTATGTGTTTTTGAAATGCACTTGCAAATCCCGAAGGAGTTTTGATAGCCCCCAAAGTATCAAGAAATACCGTGATTTCAGCGGGAGTGAGAACATACGGTGCTGCTAGTTTCATGATAGGTGAAGGGTTCTGTGGATCAGGCCGAAGCCACAAGTGACGTCTGATGCCGATTACCTCCATGTCGTTCCTCACCTTCATCGTGTCCTTCCGTCCGAAAATCGTCTTCAACAAGTTTTCACAAAAATTCTTTTCGCAATGCATGGGATCCAGTAAGTAGCATTGCAACAAATCCTGCAATTGGTGACACCATTTCAGGAACATTCCGACAGATTGCAGTCATATACAAATCAAATTCATTTATGAGCACTATATACTTCCATGTCTAAAGTGGCTGTGATGCATGACAGTGGTTCAAATAACTCATTTAGTACATTATTAGCCTCTCAAGTGATGTCAACAACTTCCTGAGCATCAAATACTACCTTTTACCACTCCATGAGTTATTAATGTGAAGTCCAATTTATATGCAATACTGCTACTTACCACTCGGAAAGTAAGAAATAACCACTACAAGGGAGGTTAGCTATTTCATGAGCATGAGCGGCATGAGCGGAGTAGCAAGACAATCGGTTTTCATGAGCAGAAGTACAAATTTCGAAAATAAAAAACATTATTTTAATGCAATGTGTCAGAAAAAAAAACAAAAAAAAACAAAAACAAATACATTATTCATTGATTGAAGGGAAAATTGTAGTTTTGAGAGTTGTGCTCATGATATTTCGTCTTCTGCTCATGCCAATTCCGAGCGACATGTGCAAAAATGGCGCCGAATTTCGCGGTAATAGGGTCCGCAACCGAAAAAAACCGCGACGTATTTCGCGGTAATAGGTCTCTCTGGCGAAAAATGGTGCCGAATTCCGCGGCTATAGGTCCCCTCATGACAGGTGTGTAAGCCCAAAATTTGGAAATGTGGCGCCGAATTTCGGAACATGGTGCCGGGGATTGCACAGATGTTGGGCAGTTCTGGGCCATGTAACTGGAAATTCGGCGCCATTTTTCCAGACATCGTTCCCGTGCATGTTCGGACTTAGCCAGTTTTCGGCCCAAAATAGGGAAATTCGGCGCCATTTTTCCAGACACAGGGGTACCAGTGCATGTTGGGACTTAGCCAGTTTTCAGCCCAAAATAGAGAATTCGGCGCCATTTTTCCATAAATGGCCCCACAATTGCTTCTGTTGGATCTCAGTTTGAATGGAATATTGCCTCATTCCAGGAGTTTTGGGGTGCATTTCATTACACTGCAAAAAAAAATCTGATGCATGAAAATGCAATTGAAAATATCCATATGGAGGATTCCCTTTGCCCCATCAATGATTTCTGGAATCCCTAAGGAGGAGTTTGTGCAGCTCGTTCACGCTCAACGCCGGTGCATGAATAAAGTCATCAATAGTCACGTTCATCCTCAACCTCTTCAGGTAAATGTAATACTTTGAACCCTTATTTGCTTCCATCAACGAGAAGTCCGTACAATTGCAAGTCGGCTCCACTCCAATCGTAATTGTGTATACATCGTCGCGTACAGCCGAGCCAGCCGTTGCCATCCGATAAACATGCCCAAGGCCAGGTGGAGGTACGTCCACGGAGCTCTGAATAGTGCAAGCTATCCCAAGAGCATTGGCAATCCGAGTCTCATTCAACTTGTTGGGAGGGTGTCGCCTCTTCACTCTTCCGAATCGCATTGTGGGATGTGCAGAATTGTCCAATCCGTCTCTACTAGACCGAGCAGTCTGCAAATGGCTAGGTCTGAGGAACTGGAAATGCGTGGGCCGGGACGTCTGTGCGTTGCACCATTCGAAATCCTGCTGCAGATAGAGCATCCGCCTCATTCTGAGAGAGGCTGCAACCCGGTGCAACAGGCCAGACGCTCGGAGGCTCCGGCATTCCCTGAATCCCGTACTTGGGCTTGCCAAATACACAGGTCATTATGTTGTGCCTACAGAACCAAAACGTCTGCGTTGTGGCGTGAGCAAATGTGGGAGTAAAAAATCTACCGCTGAAACAAGGTGCAGGTACAGCACCGTGTGGGTTCCTCCGAATCATCTCACACTACAACAGATTGCGGCTTTTATGATTCCATGGGTGCGCAGTCACGACCGATTTGTGGCAGAAATGCCATTTGCAGTCGTAAATGCCTTTTGAAGTCATAACATAGATCACGACGAAGCCGGTTATGCGACTGTATGACTCCGAACTTTGCGCAACACAAGTCAAACACCCTTTGACCAGGAATATTGCCATGGCGGATATGACTACCAGTCAGGGTCATGCCCATACGTGAATGACGTGTGCATATTGCTAGACGGACATATGACTTCATGACTGCCACTCTAATGTATTCTGCCAGATCATCACATGCCGTCATGACATGGAGAGTCTGTGACATGGAACAACTTATGAGGTGTCTACATATGATTGGTTAAGTGGTTTTGATATTGTGGTGCGGGGGATGCAAGTGAAGGGAACGGTTGCACATGAAGCAGCTTAGTAGGCCGTTTGCGCTTTGTGGAGAAGAATGGAACGTGAAGCCAACATGCTAGAGAGGCGATCTGGAACCGCATCTGTTTGTGACGTTACGTTCAAATGGCGACGTGCATTTTAGTGTTTGTTGATCGCCGACAACATCAACAACAAGCCTCATACTGCGGAATGACAGACGAACAAATGATGCATTCAGGGGATAGGCAAATTCATGCAAATCAAAAAATCACTCATGAGAGTGATGCAAAACATGGGCTCAACAAAAGTCTTTGGGCAGTAACCAAGATCACCAACAAAATATGAAATCCAATACACTCTAACATATCGCCTTGTGCATGTCGTCCCTGTAGCAGGCCGTCCCGGAGCTCCACGCCGTGTGCTACTGGAATAGAAGCTTGGCAATACGGTATGTTCCGATCCACCCACTTTGCCATGGGGGAGTGTTCTAAGAATGGGAGAGCCCATGAATTCAGCTTCTTGTATGATAAAACAACTGAGATAACAGCTCATGTTGTTCTCTCTAATGTACATATCCCCAATGACCTGCCCCAAGCTAGAGCAGCAGCATGATGACATCGGGGAATAATGATGTGGTGCAAGGCATGGAACACCTGCAGGGCAGCAGCATTGTAGTGCTGAATGTACTGCACCCTGCTTGAGCCATTCACAGATGGGGGACTATACAAGTGAGTCACATGGTGTTAGCTGGGGCATGAGAGAAACTGCCCATAATGCATCTACGCAAAGAACCCACTCAACCAGCCAGAGCATCATCTATGCGGATTGCCAGATTCTTTTGGGGAAAAATGCAAACATGATAAGTAGGGACCAAGCTTAAAAGCACTCCACTGGTATTCAATGGTCCATAAACACGAGCCTGCCCAATATAAGACCCACAAAATCACTGGGGCAATTATATAATGTAAACTGGAAGGCACATGCACTTTGTCAACAATGTACCCAAAGGCAGAACTGATGTGTAAATCTGCATGTCGTTCCAAAGTCTATAGTGACATAAATGTCATGACACGTTGCCAGACAGACACGCCATGTAAGTTGGACACCCCCAACACCCTGCAAAAAGGACACCCCCAAGGGCAACCCTTAGTGCCAGTCTTATGAATCCCACATTATTCATGAATCAACCGGGATTACATATTCAACTTTGCCCAATACCACCCTTCATATACTTGAAATAGAGGAAGGCAGTTGGGGGGGGAAGTCGTACCTCATTCTAGGTACTAGTACACATCCACATCAACCAACTCCTCATCACTGGACTCTGAATCTCCATCGCAACTATCCTCCGTGGGACATGGATGTGCTTCCTCAGATCGCATGTCTCTGTAAAGTGAAGCAACCTCTTCAGGTGTCACTTGGATGGTCTGGCCCACCCTGTCACCAGCAACATTGGTCTCTTCAATGTGATTGGGGGCTAAGAGGCCTGATACACTTGCAATATCATCGTTGCAAATGCTCACATCAGAAACAGCCCTGCGTGACCTGGGGTTTTTTTCCAGCACCACATTCCATCTCGGTTCATTCACACACTCAGAGAAAAAAACTTGCTCGACTTGTGATGGGAGCACAAAAGGCTGTTCAAGTGGAGGCAACAAGTGGGAGAAATTCACCAATGTGAAGCCAGAGTCATCCTGCTTCATTGACATAGGCTGAGAGCCCACACGTCGTGCACGTACCCATGAACACAATAGCACCGTGGTGTGTGTGGAGCCATAATCCAATTCTACAATCTCCTTTATGACACCGACATACCGTACGCTTTCCACCACCTGCTCACGATTAATGCAAGTACTGTCATGCTGGAAAACAGTAAAGACCCCCGAGTCATATGTCACAAAGGGGCTGTTGAGTCCATATGAAGTAACCCTGAAGTGGTTTCCATAAGCCGACATGCTCTTGTATGATGTTGCGATTAATGATGGGGGTTTGGACATGTCCAACAATTCCTTGCAGGCTGAATCAGTAGCATGGTTGGCAACACTTGACACATGCTGGCGGACTGCTTTTACCAGCCATTTTGCAAAGTGAGGGAGAGCACGGATCTTGTTCTAGTTAGCAGCATTTTCAGTCTCCAACCTGCATTTCTCCACCTCATAGGACCTGCCAACACACGCACAACCACAGAAATTTATCTAGTGCAACCCCTGCAGCCAATGGAAGAACTACTGCACACACACCTATACAAAGCATACCCATGCATAGCAGGTACTGGAAGCTGTGACATGCACTCACGTTTGCCACTTACCCCAACATAATGCTCAAACTGGGATGGTTGTGAATGATGCAGTCGTGGACAAGCTGCAACAATTCGAGGGTCAACCTCCGTGGTCGACCAACTCCTTCCAACACCCAGCCCAACACTGATTCCTCCTCTCCTGCATCCCACACTCTCCGCCTAGTAGCATCAACAGAAGACAAGTACTCTGTACAAAATCCCAATGCCTCGTCAAACACGTAGCCCTCCGCCATATTGCCCTCAGGCTTTGCCAAGTTTCGCACATACCCTTTAAAATCCTTCATTGCTCTCTCCACCGGGTACATCCACCGAGAAGCTACAGGTCCACACAAATCCAGCTCATCCACCAAGTGGATAAGTAAATGTGTCATAACATCAAAAAATGAGGGTGGGAACTCTTTCTCTAGAAGACAAAGAGTCACTGCCACCTCCTCCTTCAATTCCTCATGCTCGGGGGGATCAATGAATTTTGCACAAAGCTTGCGAAACACACGGGACACTCTTAGTATGGCATTGCGAACCCCAGGCGCCATCAACCCACGTAGAGCAAGTGGGAGGATCTGTTGCATTAGCACGTGATAATCATGTGACTTCAATTGGCTCAACTTTTGTTTGACCACATGTTTTTTGAAAGCAGAGGCATAGCCAGTGGGTACTTTCAGATTCGTGATAATCTCCAGGAACACCCGCTGCTCTGGTTTTGTGAGCACATATCGCGCATCAGGCATTACCAATGTATTCACTCTGGTGGGATGGCGTCGTAACCAAAGAGGCTTTCAAATGCCCTGCAATTCCAGATCGCGGCGAACTTGCATCGTGTCCTTTTCGCCGAAAAGAGTCTTGATTATGTTCTCCGTCACATTTTTCTCGCAATGCATGGTATCAAAAGTGTGGCGGATGATAAGATGCTGCACCATGTGGTCTAACAAATTAGGCACATTGCAATGCAGTCATGAATGATGTTAACAGCACAGGTTCAGTAAACAAACAATCATGCACAATGAAAAACCAATGCACTGTTATGTTCCCAAAACACAGGTGTGGTAATCGCACCTCCCAGTAAGGCAAGTCAAACAGAATGGACAATCGTTTTACGCCATGGAGCTTGGAGGGATCGTTCTGTGTGCCTACAGTCCCACCATCATCAATCCATTGTTTGTAATGTCGTGCACACTCCTTGATTTCGGTGGCTGTCACTGTATGTGGAGCAGGTCTCATGTCTCGCGCCCCATTAAAAAGTCTGGATCTTCTATAGGCATGATTGTGGGGAAGATAGCGTCGATGCCCCTGGAATATCAATTTCTTACAAGCTGGGGAATATCTGGAATCGACTTGAGGTCCACATGCTGGACAAGCAGAGTACCCTTGGTGAACCTGACCTGATAACAAGCCATAGGCGGGGAAGTCATGTATGGACCACATGAGGACTGCACGCATGGTAAAAGCCCGCTCTCCTTCAATGGCTGCCACATCCACGGCTGCAACTCCCACCCACAATGTCGTTAGCTCCTCCACTAGTGGTTGCAGGTAAACATCCACATTTTCACTTGTCACAAATTCCTTTCCAGGAATGAGGAGTGTTAACATGACAAAAAAAATCTTCATTACCAACCATGGAGGTAGATTATAATTGAGCACCATGATGGGCCAGGTGGACCAAGAAGCGGATTTGGTGCCATAAGGATTGACCCCATCCAGTGCCAATCCAAGACGCAAATTTCTTGGATCTGAAGCAAAATTCGGCCATGTGTTGTCAATATGGCACCAAGCCTTACTGTCTGCAGCATGCCGGACCATGCCATCTGCACTTCTATGATTGTTGTGCCACTTCATGAGCTCTGCCAGCGTCTTAACTCGAAACATCCGTTTCAATCTAGGTATGAGAGGAAAGTATCGCAACACCTTCTTGGGCACCTTCCCACGGCCGTCCATGTATCGAGGACTGTGGCACTTGGGGCAATTAGCAGCTTTTTCGAGGTCTCCACGAAACAATACACATCCACGCTCACAGGCATGGATCTATTTGTATCCTAGACCCATCATGGCGATCATATTTTTGGCCTCATACTGCGATTTGGGCAAGGTGTTTTGTTTGGGCAAAATCTCCAGCCTCAACAATGGAAATAACTCATCCACAAATACGTTGGTACATCTGTGAGTGGCGCAAGAATTGAGCAACATCAATGTGGCAGTCAATCGGCTGTGAACGCTCCCATCATATAAGGGGATTTGGGACTCTCGCATGAGTTTTCCATGGTGAAGATCATTTGGCGCGCCTACTTCTTCTCCGCCCATATTTTCCCCATCAGGCATTTCAGAGGGATTTGCGCCATTCTCAACAGCCTCATCATTGTCCAAGTGAAGGGCATTTGGGGCAGGTGTGGGATTCTCCCGGAGGGTATCTGATATTTCAAATGCATCTTGCACAGCACGGGCAATCTGACCCCGTAGCCCATTGTCGTCTTGTCCTTCCAAATTGACGTCGTTTGCAACACTCTCTAGGCTACATTCAGCCTCCACTTCAGAGTCGGATGTAATGTAGCCCTGTGAACGCAAATGAAGTCATAAATTGGGATACGATGAACGGGCTTTTTTCAAAACTCCCATATTCTGAAATTTCATTTAAACACTGTCATGTAAGCAAACACTTTGTAGAATTGCACTAGTTCAATACAGGTGAATGCTGCAAGTCTCCCCCGCACTTACGAATCAGGAGACGAAATTGGTCGGCCACAGACTTCATTTCGAAGCAGCTTGTGGAGCTCAGACACAAACACAAATGAAAACTACTCTCATATAATACGGCAAAGTAGGAACACAGTTTTCATCGAAAAACAAAACAAACATACCCATCCCCACATACAGACAACTATCTGCACAGACCGACAAAGTGAAAGCTCTCAACAAATATGCCCAAGTGGGCAGTGCGTTGAAGGCATGACACATGGCAACAAACTGCCAAAAGCCCAAAATGCATATTGCCTTCACACATGGCAGTCAACAGCGACCATGTAGTCATGACCCTGACTACATGACTCCAGTACAACCAATGGAAGAACACCACGTAGTTGAAATGTCCATGATCCGCGGTCATGAAGTCATGGACACGACTACTCTGACGCACTACCAACTACATGACTCCATCACTACGACTCCATGACTCCAATACATCCAACGGAAGAATGACACGTAGTTCGGACTCCAGTCACTCCCACGACTGTCCAAAATGCGGACATGCGCGGGCGTGCTGCGAGCATGTCAGAGTGCGTGCATCGTGCAAGGTGTACCGGGACTGTACACTGTCAAAGGTTTGGGTCCCTCCCATACTTTGTTAGGTGCTTTTTGACCATCGGTAGAAACTGCGAGATCCCTCCATGGCATCTCTGCAGTTGCACAATATTTTGCGGTGCCCTTGTGCAATGGCATGCGCCTCCTCTAGTCGCCACAGTTTCTCATCTTTCTTGCGCACACGGAGTCGTTGAGCTGTCAGCTGAAACCCCGCTCTCGTTGTATACATTGTACTTACACAGGGGGTGTGCAAGGGTCTTTGCAGCTGATGTCAGACTGCCATGGTCAGGCCCTCCCCATGCAGTCCCCTGACTGCGTATGAGAAGCTAAGGGAGACCTGCATTGCTCGCAACAAAGAGGTTAAGGCGGAGTTGTTTGGTTCGCACCCACTGTGAGTATACTAAGAGGCGGCTCACCCTAGTGTTGTGGCCTAAATCTCGCAGGAGAGCATTCCACCTCAACCAAAGTGATCAACTGACCCGAATACTTTAGTTTGGGGTTGTCAGACATCGCATTGCAGGGGCTTGTCATTAGGGTTTTTTTCTTAAAATGTGAGAGGTCTACGGTTTAGCCTGAAATTGCCCGCATCCTTGTCTTTTGGGTTTACGAGTTTTTCTACATTCCCAGTGTTGGGATTGCATTGCTAAGTACACAGAATGATGGTTGTGAGGCGACGCCTGTCTCCACACTATCATGGCGCACCATGAAGAGAGCGGGATTGGTTAATTTCTTCATGGGGCGAGGATTGCAGGCTTGTTGCTCCGAAACCAAAGCGTGCTTGCCGTCGACCTCCACTACCCACGGGACCACCCAGACGCAGTGGAAGGCTAGAAACAATGGCCGACGAGGCACGGCAGTACATAGACGAAGACGAGGAGGAGGATTTGTTGTGTGTCCCTGCGGGCGAGCACACTGGAGATTCTACCAAAGATGTTCTTTGCCACCCAGCTCATGCACCCTCGCTTCCCCAAAAACGCCCGTCGCCGGCAAAATCACCATCTGTAAGCACCTCCTCACTATGACGCCACATCTTCAGCATTTCTATGCATTGACATGCTCAGCATACCCATGAAGGAAGCATGCAAATGTACAGAACGTGTCTGAGACTTTCTTAGCATTCCAGGATGTAAATGCACTTCCCACACAGAAGAGGTTGAAAGGTGGAAGCCACAAAAAATCTGGCAATGGACGTGGCACAACTTTGAATGCAATCACATTTGGAAAGTTCTCACTTTGGGAATTTCACATTGGGGAGATGGCATTGCTGGAAAAATTGGGATGTAGGAAGGAAGGGATGCCCGAGCATATAGGCCGTGAAACCCCACAATGGGATAGGTAATCAACCCCTTTCGCTATATCTTCATCGTGTACATAGTTTGGGTTAAAGTCAAAGGCTCTTACTAAGAGGTTGATACACAGTGATGTTTCTGTTTACAACTAAATTGCAATGTCCATTCAAATGAGTCCATCTACCCACTGATGCAAGTTCTTGTATGCACGCTTTGATACAAGCATGCCAATGGTTTCTGAGGTCTCCCCACTAGGTAGGCTTTGGAATTGGCTATGTAGATTTGGCTCAGCCCCCACTTTTCAAGTTGGGTAAACAGAAGTGTGGGGCACCTGATGAGTCTGAGGGGATGAGGAACCTGCTCATAGTAGGATGAGTACAATCAAAGCTTTAAAATGGCAGGTGCACGGCGTTAATTTTTTCTAAGTTGCCATGATTTCATTTGAATGCTTTGATTGACTTTAATGTTTGAATTGGTTTTTATTCTGTGCAGGCCAGGAAGAGGCGAGCTTCCATCGAAGGCACTCCAGCTGTGGTGGGCAGTCCATCGGGGCGGTGTTAGAGGGCTGCTTAGGACTTAGACGCTTTTACGGGATCTGTGGGGTACCCTTAATTTTTACACAGACTGAGACCAACAGGAACCTTAGGGGTGACAGCAACAGGCTTTAGGGGGGAAGATACACAGCCCGACACAGTCCATCACAGTCCAACACAACCCCTTACAATCTGACACAGCCATCACAGCTTTGCACATCCAACACAGCCCATCACAGCCAGTCACAGCTCGACACAGCCCGACACAGCCCGACACAGTCGCACAGCCAGTCACAGCTCGACACAGCCCGACACAGTTCGACACAGTCGCACAGCTAGTCATAGCTCGACACAGTCCGACACAGTTCGACACAGTCGCACAGCTAGTCACAGCTCCACATAGCCCGACACAGCCCGACACAATCGCACAGCCAGTCACAGCCCGTCACAGTTTCACACAGCCAGTCACAGCTTGACACAGCTGTCACGACCATAGGGAACGGACAGCATGACAGGGAACGACTGTGGGAAACAACATCTGCAAATGGAACATGCTAGTTCACGGAGGACGGTTAGTGAGGGAAACGGTTAGAACAACGAGTAGGAAGATAAAACCAGGAGCGGGGATTGGAAAGGGGATCACTTCTTGGGGAATGACTTCTGGAGGATTACTTCTTGGAGGACTTCTGGCATCACTGGGGGGAAATGAAGGGGAGAGCGCATCTCTGAGTAGAAAGAGGGAGAGCACGGAGTAGGAGGAGAACGATCTGTTGATGCTTGATGAATGCAAGCAGTAGAGTTGTAATGTAGAGCAGACTAGAGACTCCATGGCTTCAGCCTGATACTTGATAGATATTAATCATATACATACTTCATACTCACACTGTGTAGAGAGATCTGAGTGAAGTTGTGGAATGAATGGATGAGTTGATGGAATCCGATAGATTGCTGAAGCAATCTGATACTTAAATACCAACAGTAAGGTAACTAGCTAACATGAATACGGGAAGGAATACAAATAGGAAACACCCCCATGATACACTAGCTGTAGGTCATGACTGATTGTTCTGAGCGGGCTGAGTGCTTAGAGATTTCCAACTCTTCTATCTTGGAGTTCCCACCTCGGATAGCGAAGGGATGGGTGAGTAAAAGCCGCTCGACATTTGGCGACCATACTGGGGAACTGAGTCATGAACAACCAGATGTGACAGACATCTAGTGCGATCATGGTGGATGGAGAATTAAAGAATTTGATGTGAATCAAATTCCCTGTGAAACTGAGAAGGAAAGATTGTCCAAACGATTCTTTCAGAGGTTCTTGGAATTGCCAGACGGTTGTAAAGAAAACATTCTTAAAAGAGTGCATGATGCTGACCCTGAATGGGGTCTGGAGAAAGGAGTGATAAAGATTTATCAGGTGGCCTGTAAAGGAAGAGCACGTTGGTTACCAACACTGGTTTATGTGATAGCATTGCTATCCATTAAACGAGTAGAGTTTGAAGGCTGGGAGGAAAGAAAGGTGAATGTTTATACTCATATGCATGAAGAGCTTGTACTGGTAAAGAACTGGATTCCAAAGGATATCTTGTGGATCAAACTCACACCAAGAACAGCTTTTCAGACTTGTTTACCATATGGGTATATGGTAACGGAGACTTCTAGTATATCCAGAGGAACATTGAAGCTTGAGAGAAACCCAGGCATATACGAGAGATATTACAGAAGAGAGTTTTGGTTATTGCCACATTAAAAGAAATGAAAGACATGGGACATGAGTGATGAAAGAGAAGCTAGACTCCAGAGATATTCAGCAAAAAGAAAAAGCTATCTGAAAGCTAATTATCCATATCTTTGGGAGAGAGGAATAGACATAGGGGAATCATCTGGACCTCTCACACCGTTAAGATCAGAGAGTACATCACCCATACCGGAAGAACTAGAGTTGGATGCCACTCCTTCTTTTTCTTTGCAAGAAAGATTAAGGGAATTGGTACGGGAAGAAGATCAATCACGAGGTGAAAGATCTGAGGTACATCCCTGGATAAAAGATTTGACAGAAATCTTTGATAAGAGTTGGCATGGAACACCAAAAGCAGGAACTCCAGCTTCTGAAGTGGAGGGTGAAGAAGGAGGAGAGGACATGGCAGAGCCAACGGAGAGTTCAGACTCTCCAACACCATTGCAGTTGAGTTACATGAGTGAAGAAGAAACCCAAGGGCAGAACTTGGAGGATGAAAATAGAGAGAAGAAATTGGAAGAGGAAGAGTATGAAGAAGTAGACCCAACAGCTGAGGTTGAGACTACAACCAGGACATCCCAACCCGTTGGACCTGGATCAAGTGGAGCACTTGGATCACAGGCCAACGAAGGTGTCGGCTCAGGGGGATCAGGCGGGCTGCCTGGATCTGGCTCCGGGGGGACAGGGAGTGTGGGAAGTAGTGCAACTGGAGCTGGGAATACTGTGAATATCGTGGGGCCAGTAGCAGGGAGTGCTCAGGGGCCACCACTTTGTGGAAGATCCACCACAACTACAACAGGTCCTGAAGGACCAGCACCAGCAAGGGTGCCAGCACCTGTCAGTGGGCAGAAGGTAGGGCCACAGATGGCGTTACAACCAACACGGGCAAAACCACCTTTTCCAATATATTCAGGAAAAGGGGATCCCGATGTACACATTAGCCAATTTGAGCACATGTGTATAGTGAACAATGAGAATGGCGATGATGCCAAGATGAGACTGTTTCCATGTTCACTTATAAAGAAAGCAAGTGAATGGTATGCAAGACTCCCTGATACTCATTTCCTAACCTGGAATGGCTTGAGTACAACGTTCCGAAATAGGTTCAGGACAAGTAAAACTGAGGATGAAGTGTATGGAAGTTTACAACAGTTAAAGCAAAAGAAGCATGAAACTGTTGAGGAGTATATGGAAAAGATGGAAATGATGATGAAAAAGTTGGCTGCTGTACCAGCACCAGGTTTACAGAAGACTTGGTTTGTGAGTGGACTAAGACCAGAGTTGCAGAAGAAAGTGGATATGTTACCCCATAATACAGTGGAGGAGGCATTTGAAACAGCAAACAGAATTGAGCAATTGGGAATGCTCAGGAGAGAGAAAAGGGATGATGAGGACTCTGAAGATGAGTCAGATGAAGAAGAAGAGCAAGAACTGAAAAGGAAGAGTAAGAGAAAGGAGAAGTTGAAGAGGGATAACTATGAGAAAAGATTAGAAGAAATCTTGAAGAAGTATGCCACAGAGGCTGCAACACATTGGAGGAAGGGTGTTTGGTGTGCAAAGTGCCAGAATGAAGGCCATACCACCACTGAATGCCACATGAAGGAGAAACACTGTACTATCTGTAAGATGGATAACCATTCTACTGAGAATTGTTACTACAACAGAAGGACAGCTGCTAGAGAAACTAGGCAAGTAAGGGTGCATCAAGTGCAGCCCCAGCCAAGAAGAAACAGTGATCAGGACCACTATGGTAGGCCTGGTGGTTATAACAATGGCATGGAAGGGAGGGGTAATTCAAGAGGGAGTTACCAAGGAAATTCCAGAGGCAACTATCAGGGTAATCCAAGGGGGAATTACTAGCCAGGGAATCAGGATTACAGAAATAATCCAAGAGCAGACCAAGGGCGAGGACCCAATGGTGAAGAACTGTGTTACTATTGTAATCAGCCAGGACATCGCAAGGCAGCCTGTTCATTCTGGATTAGACACCTGAATGAGATGAGAGCTCCTATGAATGAGGGCCCAGTGGTGGCAGCTCACATGGTTAGGCCATGTGTTGTACCAGAAGTAAGTACAATGATAGTAACAAGAAGCAAAGCCAAACTAATACCTCCAGTAGTTGAGGAAGATGATGATAATGAAGATGGCAGTGATATGCCTGAAGACGATGAGGCTTGGAGAGATGAGAAGGAATTGCACAAAGAAGTGGCAAATACCATAAGGGAAATGCAGAAGAGTACTGATATTCCTGTGGCAGATTCCTCTGATTCTGATGGAGAAGAAGAAGTGAGTGAGGATGAAAGGAAGAAAGAAGTTGCAGACATGCAAAGTAATGAAGGGACTTTGGCTGAAGTAATATGCCAGACCAAAGCAGAGATTATCATTGGACAGCTATTGGTTGTAGACACAGGCTGTATCAAGCAATCAATCGAATTGCCCAAGAGACAGGAAACACAGACCTGAACAGCAAGGTGACCAGTTATAATGTGAAGCCGGAAGGGCGAGAAACAGTCATGGACTTTGATGATTCTATGCCAGTAATCAAATTGAGAATTGGAAGCACAGAACTAACTGATGTACTGATAGATGGAGGCTCTGGAGTAAATATCATGACAGACCAATTAAGGAAGAAGCTTGATCTAAGTAACATGAAACCAGCCCCATTTACAGTAACAATGGCAGATCAAAGAAGTGTACAGCCATTGGGATTGATAAGAGGAGTTAAGATACAGATACACAAGATGATCTTTATGATCACAGTAACTGTGTTGAAAATGGATGAAGTCATGGAGGCTTACTCCTTATTATTGGGACGTCCGTGGCTGAAACAGGCCAGGGTATTCCATGACTGGAATTCTCAGTTACTAACTGTGACAAGATACCAATTACCACTAAGAAATCTAGTAGATTACCTGCTACGAGAAGACCTCGAGGGGTCAGAGAGTATGACTGGAGGGGAGGACTGGATGAGGAGAAGGAAGCTACCCTGTTCGCTGCACACCCAGAGTGGGAGCAGGTTGCAGAGATGCGGCTGGAAGGCCTAAGTTGTTTAAGAGGTATCTGCTGTGGTGTAGTGTCATCAACACCAATTGAAGAGGAAACCAGCAGTTACCCATCACATTTCTATGAAGAAAGAGAAGGAGAAATGGAAATCCTAGAGGAACCAGCCACTGTGAGTTTACAGGATGAAGTGGTGACTGGTTGGACAATCACAGCTGATGAGCAAGTGAGGGAAGTGAATGTGGGAACTGAAGAGGAACCAAGGATGGTGAAGGTAGGAGCTGATTTGGAGCCAGAATTCTTTGAAGAAGCTAAGAGTTTGTTCAACAAATACAGAGATGTATTTGCTTGGAGCTACGAGAATCTAAAAGGGATACCACCTGAAATCTATCAGCATAAGATTGAACTGGAAGCAGGGTCAGTACCAATCAAGCAGGCAAGGTACAAAATGAATCCCAACTATGCACAGAAGGTTGGAGAAGAGATCAAGAAGTTGGCTGAGGCTAAGTTTATATACCCGATAGAGTATACGACTTGGTTGTCACCCATTGTGATAGTTCCTAAGAAGAATGGGAAACTAAGAGTTTGTGTGAACTACAAGAAGCTGAATGCTTGTACGAAGAAAGATCTTTTCCCTTTACCATTCACAGAAGCAGTATTGGACACTGTGGCAGGCCATGAGATGTACTCATTCATGGATGGCTTCAGTGGTTATAATCAAGTGCAAGTGGCAGAAGAAGACCAGGGAAAGATAGCTTTCATCACAGACTGGGGTGCTTATGCATACAAAGTCATGCCCTTTGGAACCTTTCAGAGAGTGATAAGTGAATCTTTTCATGAGTATCTGGATGATTTCATGGAGGGTCCAGAGAAATGTACTTTCTATGTGAACTCAGGGGTGCTGTTGGGACACATTGTGTGCAAGAAGGGACTTCTTGTGGATCCCAGAAAGACAAAGGCCATTAAAGCCTCTCCACTCCCAGTAAATGCTAAGAGTCTAAGGAGATTCCTGGGACAAATCAGTTATTACAGAAGATTTGTCAAAAGGTATGCACAGATAGCAGCACCATTGAGCAAGCTTCTGAAGAAAGATGCAGTGTTTGCATGGACAGCTGAATGTCAACAGGCTTTTGAGGAACTTACATTGTCAGTAACAACTACACCTGTGCTGATTAACCCTCACTGGCATGTAGTATTTCATGTTCACTGTGATGCCTCAGGAGAAGCGTTGGGAGCGGTGTTAGCCCAAAATGTTACAGGAAATATAGATTCACCTGTGTACTATGCTAGCAGGTTGATGAACAGTGCTGAAAGAAATTATAGCACAACGGAAAGAGAAGCATTGGCAATGATCTATGCAGTGAAGAAATTCAGGCATTACCTGTTGGGCAAGAAGTTTATGTTCTATGTGGATCACCAGGCTCTGATATACTTGGTAAACAAACCTCTGATAAGCGGAAGAATAGCAAGATGGTTGATAATCTTGCACGAGTTTGAGTTCGAGGTTGTTTACAAGCCTGGGAGGCTGCATCTTGTGGCGGAACACTTGTCACGGTTATCAACAGGAGAACCAGCCACGGGAGTAGATGATCAATTACCAGATGTGAGTCTATTTGCAGTGGAGGTGCAGGGAAGTGCAGATGACTGGTTAGATTGGCAGTGGCCAATCAGATACTACCTTGCTCATGGTCAGTGCCCACCAAGTTGGAAAGGAGCAGAGAAAGAGAATTGCTATCAAGGCTCTACCTTACACTATGGTAGGGAGCAGAATGTATAAGCTAGGACCAAATGGAGTGCTGAAGCGATGCTTGTACCACCATGAAGTAAATAAAGTTTTGGAGGAAGTTCATAAAGGAGTGGATGGAGGTCATTTTGGAGAAGAGACTACCAGTAGGAAGATACTACTGCCTACTTTGTTCAAAGATGTACACAAGTATTGTCAGAGTTGTGATGAATGTCAGAGGCTAGGACCTTTGCAGAGATCTGGGAAGATGGCTTTGCATCCTACAATGCCTACGGAACCATTTCAGAAATGGGGACTAGACTTTGTTGGACCAATTAACCCACCAGCCAAGAATACACAGAACAGGTACATAATTACAGCCACTGATTATACTACAAAGTGGGTGGAAGCTAAAGCTTTGAGGGACAACACAGCCAAGTCCATAGCAAGGTTCCTATATGAGAACATACTTACACGATTTGGTTGTCCCTTGGAATTTATCAGTGATCAGGGAAATCACTTCATTAATGAGACCATTGAATTATTGACTAAAAAGTTCATGATTGTGCATAGGAAGAGTACAACATATTACCCACAGGGTAATGGGTAGGCAGAGGCTACCAACAAAATACTATGTACTATCTTGGCTAAGATAGTCAATGTAAACAGAACGGATTGGGATACAAAGCTGCTGACAGCTTTGTGGTCATACAGGACTTCATATAAAGTCACCACTAAGTATACACCATTCCAATTAGTTTATGGTATGGAAGCTTTACTTCCAGTGGAATTCCTGTTACCTACCATGAGAACGGAATGGGGAAAGAGAATGGAATTGCAAGATTCAATTAAGGTTAGGAAACATGAATTATACCATGTGGAAGAAATACGTGCTGATGCAGCTGATAACATGACCAGAATTCAGATGAAGAGAAAGGAACAGTTTGATGAAGGCAAGATAAAGACTTTTAAGATGGGAGATTTGGTTCTCTGGTTGCAGAAGAAGGGAAAGATTAAAGCTTCTAAGCTTAAATCACCATGGAAAGGACATTATGTCATACAGAAGATGTATGATAACAACACTGCCATGTTACAAACCATTAACAAAGAGATGTTGGGAAGAGTCAATGCCAATAAGTTGAAGGGGTACAGTGGTATCCATGACAAACCATTGTAGCATGATTTGCATGTTGAAACGTAGAAGCAGTCACGGGCTGCGCCAGTGATACCAACAGAGTATAGAGCACTTACCAGGGCGGGCAGGACAAGCACGAAACAGCCTATCACAGCCCATCACAGTATGGCACAGCCTATCACAACCCATCACAGTGTGGCACAGCCTATCACAGCCCATCACGGCGGGACACAGCCTATCATAGCCCATCACGGCGCAACACAGCCTATGACAGCCCATTACAGTATGGCACAGCCTATCATAGCCCATCACAGTGTGGCACAGCCTATCACAGCCCATCACGGCGCGACACAGCCTATCACAACCTACCACAGCGTGTCACAGCCTATCACAGCTTACCACAGTGCAACACAGCCTATCACAGCGTACCACAGTATGACACAGCCTATTACAGCTCAATACAGCCTACTGGGGTTAAACAGTCCATAGGATCCGTGACAGGTGGACGTGGGTAAACATCCGGAGAGTGGCCAGCGGAAAAGTGGACGAAGGCACGTGTAGAAATGGACACGTGGACGCCAGGGCGAGACACACAGCCGGACATGGATTGCAAGGGCGACTGTCATCAAGGAAGAAGACAAAATTGGCCGTCAAAGTACCTACCCGACACATTAACTTATTATGGGCCCATTAATGCATACAGGGAAAGGGTAACGGAACCCTTTAAAAGTACCGAAAAGCGAAATCCATGTCACATGTGCTATCCTAGTGGACAGTCCAGAGTGGAAAATCCATGGAAAGAAATTAAATCTAAAATCCAGTCACATCAGTTACAGCCAATCATAAGCTAGAAGCAGGATCAAGAAATTGGAGGGATTTTAAGCGCAAGAGTCGGCGTCATTCCAAGTAACGGGCGTCTCGAAGGGACAAACCATCAATGCTATAGCTTTGAAGCTATGGAGGAACTAACAGACTATACGCTCGCGATACTACTTACGCAGTGGCACGGGGATAGAAGAACAGAGAGTATCTTTTCTCTTAATCGATGCTTGCAAGCCCCGCAGGCTTACAAGAAATTACCCATAGCATTTTGTGGCAACCATACGTTTATGCTTTGTGCCCTACAGGCATTTCTTCAATTGTTACAGCCAAAACCTTTCTGTGAATCTAGAATGAAGAGAGTGAGAGGAATGGAAGAAATCAGGGTGAAGAGCACCACAATCCTGCAGAAACAAACGATTGCTACTCCACAGGCGGTACAGTTACTGAAGGAGCTGCGATTAGAAGGATTGCAAAGCAAAGATTGGACATTGCACCATAGGCAGTACATGTTACAATTTTTGCAGAACTTTGAGCCTAGGACAGGAGCAACAACGGTGAAGGGAGTTGAATTAGAAATTACTCCCCTATACCTACAGCAATTGTTTGAATTGCCATCAGGTCAGGTGCATGTGGAGGTGCACAGGGCAAGACTGCAAATAGGGGACTTATTCCAAGAAGGGAGTTTCCTTAAAACTCGGGGTTATGCTTGTACCAAGGCCGTGTACCCAGGGCTAAGAGAGGTAGGCCAGGTATTGAACGTTCTGTTTGCCATGAAACAGAACCAACAGTATTTGAGCAGATCCTTCACAGAGGAAATACTCAAAGCCCTGAGAGGAGAAGAGGTAGCATGGGCGGACATAATGTACAACGCACTGGTAAAGGAGATGAAGAGATTACAGGGCACTGCCGCAAAGTCTCCTATCATAGTGTCTGGCCCAATCATTGCTCAAATAATTCTTGATTCTTGCATACTTGATGCTCGGGAAAGAAAGGAGATGGGAGTGTTTGAGACCGAAACCACTGCAATGGAAGAGCAAGGCTCTTCACACAGTGAGGGTGGACTGGCAGGGCAACCCCAGTCTAAGAGACAGAGGCGGGGAAAGACTGTAGTGGCGGATCCACTGGCTTCACGGAAACCGCATGATAATGTTTCCCAAGCTCTTGTGCAGGAAGGGGCACAGCAACACAGAGAGCTGCTATTATTGGAAGCAGGGCCTTCAGAGAGGGAAGAGGAAGTTACTTCAGTATCACAGCCATCACAGCCAGATGATCGGCTTGTCACAGAGTTACCACAAGTTGTCCATGCAGTTCCACTACAAATAATTGATTTGGAGAAAGAAGGGTTAGATATCCCCACTACAGAACAGGTGGTGGCAGAAATTGAGAAGGGGGACCTTCTCTATGAAAATTCTGGCTTGGTCAGGGAAACAATGATTGCAGAGGTGCAGCGGTTGTCCAGGGGAAACCCTGCAATGCATATAATACACACACCTGTGACGGAGGTACCACAAGTAGAATGTCAAGACACTGCAGCACCTGTGACGAATGAAGTGGTTCAGGAAGAAAATCTGGTGGGGCAATGGCCTGAATGGTTTGTGAGGCATCACACCGTTGAGGATCAGGGAGAACAGCAGCAAGCTCACCATGATGACCTTCAACAGACCATGCTTATGAGTTCCATAAGCAGGACACTTAATTTGTTGGGCACTTATGTCAAATCCCATGTTCCAACTACCCAATTGGCAGCTTTGAGGGAGGAACTCAGGAAGGAGTTTGAGGCTCGACTTGCCACTGAGTGTGCAAACAAGGTCGATAAGGAGGTCACTCTCAAGATACAGCAAGACTTAGAGAGTACAAAAGCTGCTTTGCAATTGGCCAAGGAACAATTGATTGAGGCAGGCCTCGCGCAAAACCAGTTGCACGAAACACATAAGCAACAGCTATACCAAATGCAGGTGAAGCATGGAAGCAAGTTGCAAGAAGTGAATGCACTACATACGGAGTTGCAGACAGTGCATGACAGGATGGCCATACAATGTGCTACACTCACAACTACGCTTGAGCAAACTACATTAGAAGTTAACAACCAAGCGGAAAGATGTATGAAGGCGCATGCTGATAATCTCGAGCAGACGAAACTCATTATTGATATGAAGAATACAATCTGTCGCAACGAGAATACTTTCAAGCAATACAGGCAGGTTGAAGCTGACCAAGAGAGGTACATCCTGGAATTGCAACAAACGCTCATGTCCAATAGAAATGAACTCTCTGTGGCTAACAAGGCTTGGAAGGAAGCCAATAATCTAGCTGCTGCATATGCGAGTTTGGTTGAACCTCATGCGAAGCGCATGGAGGCTTTACAACAGCAGATAGATATGAATAGGCTCACAGAGGAGCAGACTCTCAGGGGTACCACAAGCAACTTGGTGGATAACCACCTTATGCGGGTCTGGTTAGCACAAGGGCCGGTGGAAGGCAAAGCACCATGAAAGTTCACCCAAAGCAAGATGAATGAGCTGAGAGTGCAAGTGCAAAACATTGCCACAACTACTATAGACAATGTCTATAGTAGGATAGCAGAGCTACAAAAGGATATAGACGGCCTGCAGACTCAGGTGGAGGACCTGACATCAAATATTGACAAGAGAGTCTTTGTACCTGAGGAGCAGCTGATGGCTTCTTATTTACATGCCAGAACTTTGGCTTTTCAGTCTTCTTCGCAAGGGGTGCAGGAGATGCCAGTGGTACAAGAGCCAGTGCCACCAAGACCACAACAAGTCACTGTGATAGTAGCTGACCCTGTTGTTACTACAGCCGCACCACAGCCACCACAGCCTGAGGTATGGGGGGATGATGCTTTTAACCCACCTAAAACTCATGCTGCACGGGAGTACAGTCAGGCTATGATTATGCCCTTCAACCAAATTCCCATTGTGTTGGATTTGGCTTGGAAGGAATTTGGTCCTCCACAGTCGTTGGCATATTACTACCAGATCATGCGCATTTGGCTGCCAGTGGCAACTAGGACTAAGGTTCTTCCGAACAATCGACCCATTGAGGATCATCACTTTGCGAGGTACTGGCATGAGGCAAGTACCATGTTGAAGGAATTAATTGCCTTCCAAGTTGTACATGGGTACATTTATACCAAGACCAAGGAGGTAGCAAGTATTGTCATGGGCTGCGGGTTATACTATGCTGCTTGTTTTCTGGCACGTTATCACATTGAGCAGCAGAAGATGCAATCGCGCTTTCTGAGTTATTCCAGTGGGGATCATTGGGTCTTACCTTCAATGCCACCTCATATGTACCTCTATGATGCAAAGGTGATGATGCAAAATGACTCCCAACTTCGTTCATGGTTTCATGCGGCCTGGAACAATTTGTCAACACAGAAATTCGGGCTTGATGATATTTTCTTTAAGGGCCATGAGGCATGGAAAAACTTGCACAATTCACAAGTCATTGGTACACCACTCAGATAGCTTTCTCTTTTTGCTGAATATCTCTGGCGTCTAGCTTCTCTTTCATCACTCATGTCCCATGTCTTTCATTTCTTTTAATGTGGCAATAACCAAAACTCTCTTCTGTAATATCTCTCGTATATGCCTGGGTTTCTTTCAAGCTTCAATGCACCCTTGGCTATACTTGAAGTCTCCGTTACCATATAACCATATGGCAAACAAGTCTGAAAAGCTGTTCTTGGTGTGAGTTTGATCCACAAGATATCCTTTGGAATCCAATTCTTTACCAGTACAAGCTCTTCATGCATATGAGTATAAACATTCACCTTTCTTTCTTCCCAGCCTTCAAACTCTACTCGCTTAATGGATAGCAATGCTATCACATAAACCAATGTTGGTAACCAACGTGCTCTTCCTCTACAGGCTACCTGATAAATCTTTATCACTCCTTTCTCCAGACCCCATTCCGGATCAGCATCATGCACTCGCTTAAGAATGTTTTCATTACAACCGTCTGGCAATTCCAAGAACCTTTGAAAGAATTGTTTGGACAATCTTTCTTCTTCGTTCCACAGGGGAATTTGATTCACTTCAAATTCTTTAATGGTCCATCCGCCATGATCCCACCAGATGCCTGTCACATCTGGTTGTTCATGACTCAGTTCCCCAGTATGGTCGCCAAATGTCGCGCGGCTTTTACTCACCCATCCCTTCGCTATTCGAGGCGGAAACTCCAAGATAGAAGAGTTGGAAATCTCTAAGTACTCAGCCCGCGCAGAACAATCAGTCATGACCTACAGCTAGTGTATCATGGGGGTGTTTCCTATTTGTTTCCCTTTTGGCATTCATGTTAGCTATCTTACCATTGATAATTAAGTATCAGTTTGCTTTATCAATCTATTGGATTCCATCAACTCATCCATTCATTCCACAGCTTCACTCAGATCTCTCTACACAGTGTGATTGTATCGTAAAAGTATCCGATTATGATTTATCAGGTATCAGGCCGAAGCCATTGTGTCTCTAATCTGCTCTACAATATCATTACAGCCTTGCATATATCAAGCATCTACTCATCATCTCTCTATCTTCACTTCCGTTCTTCATCTCTGCCCGATCCCCTCTCCTCCATGACCAAGAAGTCCTCCTCCGAATGATATCCCTCAATTCCCCGTTTCTCCCTTTATCTTCCTATCCGTGGTTCTAACCGTTTCCCTCACTAACCGTCGTCTGTGAACTAACATGTTCCCTTCGCAGGTGTTGTTCCCCACAGTCGTTCCCTGTCCTGCTCTTCGTTCCCTATGATCGTGACAGCTGTGTCAAGCTGTGACTGGCTGTGCGACTGTGTTTGGCTGTGTCGGGCTGTGATTGGCTGTGTGGCTGTGCCGGGCTGTGTTGGCTGTGACGACTGTGTCTGCTGTGACGACTGTGACGGTTGTGTTGGCTGTGGTGGGCTGTGTTGGCTGTGTCGGCTGTGTGACGGGCTGTGACTGGCTGTGTGGCTGTGCCGGGCTGTGGGCTGTGACGACTGTGTCTGCTGTGACGACTGTGACGGCTGTGTGTGGCTGTGTCGGCTGTGACGGGCTGTGTAACCCCCTCTACAGTGCGCTGCTGTCATCCCTAAGGCTCCTGTTGGTCTCTGTTTGTGCAAAAATTAAGGGTACCCTACAGATCCCGTATAAGTGTCTAAGTCCCCGACTGTCCTCTAACAATTCTCCACTGTGACGTAGACACAGTCGTCTCCACAATGGCTTGGCCATACTGCATAAACAGGGGCGGAATCTGGGGCAAGCAAGCGGTGGGATTTCTCGCACGGAATCCCCGCTTGAAGGCAATGGCGATCTGGAATTGCGAGGGCTTCTACTGCTGGAAGACACATTGTGCGGCAACATGACGGGCCTTCAAGGTGCTGTTCGAATGTTCCTGTCGGATCTCCAGGAATCCTCTTTGCACCCGGGTCCTCTTCAATCCTCCGCCTCACAGGGCGAGTACGGACATCCCCTCTAGGTGCTCACCTCTGCGGTTGCAGAGGCGTCCTTTGATCTTCTCTCGCAATGCTGTCGCCCATTTCAGTGGATTCTTTGCCCTCGAAGCTGTTCGCACCAACAATTCCTCCCTGTCCGGCCCAAAGCCCCATTGTTTCCCGCTCAGAAACTTGTAGTACGTGGCTTGCTGCATGATTGCTCTGTCAATGTCCTCCGTTGTGGCCGTCACTACGTCCACCAAATGTGCGGCAGAAGACGCTCGCCAGGAGGAGTGCACTGATTCTGCTATATTCGTGTTCGGCATGTCCGTGTCGGAATCCAAGCACCGCTCCTACAAGGACACAGACAATGGTGAGGAACCAATGGAAAGGTCCGTAATAGAAAGACAATTGCACGAAAATGACAGCATCATACCTCCCGCAGTACTGTCTGAACTGTCGATACCGGAAATGCCACCACCCCAACCAGCTGTGCAAGGCTCCCAGATTGGTTGTCTCCACTGCACTGACGTGTTCCACCAAGCCTCGATGATAGCAAACTTAACCTCCGCGTCATCAAATGTGGGTGCATCCTTCCACGCCGTACAAAGGACACGGTGTTCAGCCTGGAATGAGCTAGCAACAAATTTGGTAGTGTAGTGGGGTAGACTCTGCATCCAATGGAATCCACAGGATCTCTCTTTCCCCTCCATTGGAACATTGGGGTCCTCACCGTACACACGCCGCACCGCTGCCCAGTTGGCCTGAGCGTTGTCTGCCATGAATCCCCTGAAATTGGGCTCTGCCAATCCCGCCCTTGCCATCTGCTCGTTTATGCCCTCCCACAGATGCATCTCCGACTGTGTGTCCTCCCCTTTCATCTCGCAGATTGCAATCGTCATGAGCCTCTTGGAGTGATAGTCATAAACATGCGCACCCATAGTCACCCACTGATGGTTTGTAATTCGCTTGATGTGATCAAACATCACCCAAGCATTCGACAAGTTTCCAGTTGTCATGCGAGTGACCAAGTCGACTCCACTCCCAGGCCCACACGTCGACATTTTAAAAATGTAACAACGATCGGATTCGCTGCCTTGCCTGGAAACCTGCTACCTTGGATGTAGTCATATACAGTCATTCGTTTCACCTCCAGGATTGAGTGCATGTCCGACCCCCGGCCGAAACTCCTGCTTGCAAGATACGATGTGATTCCGCACATTCGGACTACAAAACGTGCGAGACGGACTCCAACAGGTTAAGCATCTCCTCTTCGTTCAAGGGCACTCGGTCTGAACTATCTTCAGACATGATTTTGCCAAGAGCAATCTTGTGGGCTGCCTTCAGCTGAATCTGCTTTGGTCTGGCTCCGGGGCTCAATTTCACCTCCTCTTTTATGATGTCGTGTGCTTCCTGCACAGCCTCACGCATGTTGCCCCTCTCGCCAAGGGGTGGCAGTGGACCCCAACGTGTATGCAAGCTCTAGTCAAGTCTGGGAGCAAATGGATAACGTAATATTGCTTGGCTCTGCACATGGACATGCACGTCGGTGGTTCTTTGCAATGTGCGCACTTGAAAAAGTACCGCAGGAGCTTGGCTGGAGACAATGAATGGATGATGCGTTGTGCCAGTCCAATCCGTCTCGTTTCTCCGCCCTCCTTTGGAAAGAAAGTGGAAGCAGGCGGGATTGAGGCACCTCAGCTTCCCCGCATAGAGGACGTATCGTACACGAACACCATCAGGCAATTTTCGTGCTACTGGTTCTTCGTCACACACTAGGGGGTCGTCATGCTTTCGATCCATGTCTGTTAACATCCCTGAGGCTTTGTTTGAGGAGAAGTAAAGGTGGAAACTCGAAGATGACATTGCCATCAAACTTGGGAGGCAGATACGTTACCTTCCTGACCGGAAATTTGGCATAGTCGAGAGCAGCCAGCTCGGAGCGAGAGAAAACATCGAAGGGTGATGTTGTCGTAGGAGCGCACAATGGACCGGGTTGGAGTTTATGCTCGAGGGTACATGCGTAGCACCTGCAGAGACGTCCATCTCGGATTTGAACGACCGTTGTGGAGGACATTGGGGACCTCAATGCACTCATCTTCATCGTCGGAAATGTCGAATACGTCCACACGAGAAGCTATGGAGGGTCTTGACGGTCCAGGTCGGGAATGATTATCGTTGCATACCCTCTTGTTGGCAGTGGCCGCCTGTCGGTTTCCGGACTCCTTTGTGGATGGTGTGGGCAGCGATGATTCGGAAAGGGAATGGGCATTCCCACAGCTCGGTACAGGATGGTGTTGATGGGGGTACGTGCCATTCGATTCCGCAACCTCCGTTGTTACCTAGCACGACAATGGTCTCGTCAACCTGTCCAGGACATCCTTCCTTTTCTTCTTCCAAATAAACTGTGCCCGGTTTGAGCGTGAATTTGAACAAAGGTAAGTTTCAGTCACTCTGCAAAGTTCCTCCATCGTTTGGGATCCAGGCTATCCCAAGTTGCGGGGGACAGAAACTATAGCATAGGAATTCAGAGCCATCGAAGACGCACGAAGTTGGCAAGTGCGAGGTTCAGTATAGCGACAGACCAAGGCTCACAGGCACCAGTGGAGTCCATCGACGCTTCTCCTTCTTCACCGTCGCTTCAGAAGCTGGAGTTCTTGCTTTTGGTGTCCATGCCAACTCTTATCAAAGATTTCTGTCAAATTTTATCCAGGGATGTACCTAGATCTTTACCTCGTGATGATCTTCTTCCTGTACAATTCTCTTAATCTTTCTTGCAAAGAAAACGAGGAGTGGCATCAACTCTAGTTCTTCCGGTATGGGTGATGTACTCTTGATCTTAATGGTGTGAGAGGTCCAGATGATTCCCCTATGTCTATTCCTCTCTCCCAAAATATGGATATTAGCTTTCAGATAGCGTTCTCTTTTTGCTGAATATCTCTGGCGTCTAGCTTCTCTTTCATCACTCATGTCCCATGTCTTTATTTTTTAATGTGGCAATAACCAAAACTCTTCTTCTGTAATATCTCTCGTATATGCATGGGTTTCTTTCAAAGCTTCAATGCACCCTTGGCATACTTGAAGTTCCGTTACCATAATACCATATGGAAACAAGTCTGAAAAGCTGTTCTGGTGTGAGTTTGATCCACAAGATATCCTTTGGAATCCAATTCTTACCAGTACAAGCTCTTCATGCATATGAGTATCAAAATTCACCTTTCGTTCTTCCCAGCCTTCAAACTCTACTCGCTTAATGTTTAGGCAATGCTATCACATAAACCAATGTTGGTAACCAACGTGCTCTTCCTCTACAGGCTACCTGAAATCTTTATCACTCCTTTCTCCAGGACCCATTCCGGAGCAAGCATCATGCACTCGCTTAGAAGTTTTCATACAACCGTCTGGCATTCCAAGAACCTTTGAAAGAATTTGTTGGGACAATCTTTCTTCCTGCGTTCCACAGGGAATTGATTCACTTCAAATTCTTTAATGGTCCGCCGCCATGACACACAGATGCTGTCACATCTGGTGTTCATGACTCAGTCCCCAGTATGGTCGCCAATGTCGCGCGGCGTTTACTCACCATCCCTTCGCTATTCGAGGCGGAAACTCCAAGATAGAAGATGGAAAATCTCTAATTACCAGCCCGCGCAGAACAATCAGTCATGACCTACATCTAGTGTATCATGGGGGTGTTCCTATTTGTTTCCCTTTGGCATTCATGTTAGCTATCTTACCATTGATAATTAAGTATCAGTTTGCTTATCAATCTATTGGATTCCATCAACTCATCCATTCATTCCACAGCTTCACCGATCTCTCTACACAGTGTGATTGTATCGTAAAAGTATCTGATTATGATTTATCAGGTATCAGGCCGAAGCCATTGTGTCTCTAATCTGCTCTACAATATCATTACAGCCTTGCATATAGAAGCATCTACTCATCATCTCTCTATCTTCACTTCGTTCTTCATCTCTGCCCGATTCCCTCTCCTCCATGACCAAGAAGTCCCCTCCGAATGATATATCCCCAAAATTCCCCGCTTCTACCTTTATCTTCCTACCCGTGGTTTAACCGTTTCCCTCACTAAACCGTCGTCGTGAACTAACATGTTCCCTTCGAGGGTTGTTTCCCACAGTCGTTCCCTGTCCCTGCTCTCCGTTCCCTATGATCGTGACAGCTGTGTCAAGCGTGACTGGCTGTGTGAAACTGTGACGGGCGTTTGTGACTGGCTTCTGTTTGGCCTGTTTATGTCGTGTGACGACTGTGACGGGCTGGGTGGCTTGAGTGTGTCAATTATCCATATCTTGGAGAGAGGAATAGACATAGGGGAATCATCTGGACCTCTCCACACCATTAAGATCAAAGAGTACATCACCTATACCGGAAGAACTAGGAGTTGGATGCCAATCTTCTGGTTCTTTGCAAGAAAGATTTAAGGGAATTGGTACAGGAAGAAGATCAATCACGAGGTGAAAAGATCTTGAGGTACATCATTGGATAAAAGATTTGACAGAAATATTTGATAAGAGTTGCATGGAACACCAAAAGCAAGGAACTCCAGTTTCTGAAGCAGAGAAGGATGAAGAAGGAGAAGAGGCTGTGGCAGAGCCAACGGAGAGTTCAGACTCTGCAACCACCATTACAGTTGATACATGCGTGAAGAAGAACCCAAGGGCAGAACTTGGATGGAGGATGAAAAACAGAGAGAAGAAATCGGGAAGAGAAGAATATGAAGAAAGTAGATCCAACAGCTGAGGTTGAGAATACAACCAGGACATCCCAACCCGTTGGACCTGGATCAAGTGGAAGCACTTGGATCACAGGCCAACGAAGGTGTCGGCTCAGGGGGATCAGGCGGGCTGCCTGGATCTGGCTCTGGGGGGACAGGGAGTGTGGGAAGTAGGACTGAAGTGGAATTGAATTCGGGAATACTGTGAATATCGTGGGGCCAGACGCAAGGAGTGCTCAAGGGCCACCACTTGGTGGAAGATCCACCACAAAAACAACAGGGTCCAGAAGGACCAGCACCAGCAAGGGTGCCAGCACTGTCAGTGGGCAGAAGGTAGGGCCACAGATGGTGTACAACCAACAAGGCAAAACCACCCTTTCCAATATATTAAGGAAAAGGGGATCCCGATGTACACATTAGCCAATTTGAGCAGGTGTATAGTGAACAATGAGAATGGCGATTGATGCCAAGATGAGACTGTTTCCTTGTTCACTTATCAAGAAAGCAAGTGAATGGTATGCAAGATTCCCTGATAATCATTTCTAACCTGGAATGGCTGACTATACAACATTTCGAAATAGACAAGTAAAACTGAGGATGAAAGTGTATGGAAGTTTACAACAGTGAAGCAGAAGAAGCATGAAACTGTTGAAGAGTATATGGAGAAGATGGAATTGATGATGAAAAAGCTGGCTGCAGTACCCGGCCCGGTTTACAGAAGACTTGGTTTGTGGAGTGGATTAAAACCAGAGTTGCAAAAGAAAGTGGATATGTTACCCCATAATTACAGTGGAGGGGCATTTGAAACTGCGAACAGAATTGAGCAATTGGGAATGCTCAGGAGAGAGAAAAAAAAGATGAGGAGGACTCTGAGGATGAGTCAGATTGAAGAAGAAGAGCAAGAACTAAAAGAAAGAGTAAGAGAAAGGAGAAGTTGAAGAGGGATAACTATGAAAAAAATTGGAAGAAATTTGAAGAAGTATGCCACAGAGGCTTCAACACATTGGAGGAAGGGTGTATGGTGTGCAAAGTGCCAGAATAAAGCCATACCACCACAGAATGCCACATGAAGGAGAAAAAAAAAAACACAAAACAACTGTACTATCTGTAAATGGATCCCATTCTACTGAGAATTGTTACTACAACAGAAGGACGGCTGCAAGAGAACCTAGGCAAGTAAGGGGTGCATCAGGTGCACCCCAGCCAAGAAGAAACAATGATGCAGGACCACTATGGTAGGTCTGGTGGTTATAACAATGGCATGGAAGGGAGAGGTAATTCAAGAGGGAATTACCAAGGAAATTCCAGAGGCAACTATCAGGGGAATCACAAGGGGGAGGGAATTACCAGCCCGGAATTAGGATTATAGAATAATCCAAGAACAGACCAAGGGCGAGGACCCAATGGTGAAGAGCTATGTTACTATTGTAATCAGCCAGGAATCGCAAGGCAGCCTGTTCATTCTGGATAAGACACCAGAATGAGATGAGAGCTCCTGTGAATGAGGGCCAGTGGTGGCAGCTCACATGGTTAGGCCATGTGTTGTACCAGAAGTAAGTACAATGATAGTAACAAGAAGTAAAGCCACAATAATACCTCCAGTAGAAGAGGAAGAAGATGAGAATGAAAAGTGGCAATGATATGCCTGAAGATGAAGAGACTTGGGAGATAGAGAAGGAACTGCACAAGGGAAGTGGCAGATACTATAAGGGAAATGAAAGAGTACTGATATTCCTGTGGAAGATTCCTCTGATCGGATGGAGAAAAAAAGAAGGGAGTGAGGAAGAAAGGAAAAAAGAAGATGCAGACATGCCAAAGTAATGAAGAGCTTTGGCTGAAGTAATAGCCAGACCAAAGCAGAGAAATTACCATTGGATAGCTATTAGATGTGGAACCTTATTGTAGGCACAGGCTATATCAAGCAATTCAATCGAATTGCCCAAGAGACAGGAGACACAGACCTGAACAACAAGGTGACCAGTTATAACTGTGAAGCCGGAAAGGCGAGAAACTAGTCATGGACTTTGATGATTCTATGCCAGTAATCCAATTGAGATTGGAAGCACAGAACTAACTGATGTACTGATAGATGGTGGTTCTGGAGTAAATATCATGACAGACCAATAAGAGAAGAAGCTTGGTCTAAGTAACATGAAACCAGCCCCATTTACAGGCGTAACAATGGCAGATCAAAGAAGAAGTGTACAGCCATTGGGATTAATAAGAGGAGTTAAGATACAGATACAGAAGATGATCTTTATGATCCAGTCACAAACTGTGTTTGAAAAGGATGAAGTCATGGAGGCTTACTCCTTATTATTGGGATCGTCTATGGATGATGAACAGGCCAGGGTATTCCATGACTGGAATTCTCAGTACTAACCGTGCATAATGGGATACACGAGATACAAATTACCACAAAGAAATATAGTAGATTACCTGCTACAAGAAGACCTCGAGGAGTCAGAGAGTATGACTGGAAAGGAGGACTGGATGAGGAGCAGGAAGCTACCCTATGTGCTGCACACCCAGAGTGGGAGCAGGTTGCAGAGATGCGGCTGGAAAGCCCTAAGTATTAAGAGGTATCTGCTGTGGTGTAGTGACAGCAAACACCAACTGAAAAAGAAACCAGCAGTTACCCATCACATTTCTATGAAGAAAGGAAGGAAAAAAAATCTAGAAGAACCAGCCACTGTGAGCTTACAGGATGGAAGTGGTGACTGGTTGGACAATCACAGCTGATGAGCAGGTGAGGAAGGAAGGTGGGAACTAAAGAGGAACCGAGGATGGTGAAAGTAGGAGCTGATTTGGAGCCGGAATTTTCGAAGAAGCTAAAAGCTGTTCATCAAATACAGAGATGTATTTGCTGGAGCTATGAGGATCTAAAAGGGATACCACCTGAAGTCTGTCAGCATAAGATTGAACTGGAACCAGGGTCAGTACCAATCAAGCAGGCGAGGTATAGAATGAATCCCAACTACGCAAAGAAGGTGGAGAAGAGATAAGAAGTTGGCTGAGGCTAATTATTATACCCAATAGAGGATACAACTTGGTTTGTCACCCATTGTTATAGTTCCCAAGAAGAATGGCAAACTAAGAGTATTGTGTGAAACTAAAGAAGCTGAATGCTTGTACGAAGAAAGATCCTTTCCCTTTGCCATTCACAGAAGCAGTTATTAGGACACTGTGGCAGGCCATGAGAGTGTACTCATTCCTGATGGCTTCAGTGTTAGTAATCAAGTGCAAGGGCAGAAGAAGACCAAGGGAAAACAGCGTTCATCACAGACTGGGGGGCTTATGCATACAAAGTCATGCCCTTTGGACTTTGTAATGCACCAGCGACCTTTCAGAGAGTGATAAGTGAATCTTTTCATGAGTATCTGGATGATTTCATGCAGGTGTGATTCTTGGATGATTTCAGTGTGTTATAGCTCTAAGAGTGAGCACTTGCATAAATTGGAGTTATGTTTGGCCAGATGCAGGATGAGGAGGTCTGGGCCTGAATCCAGAGAAGTGTACTTTCTGTGTGAACTCAGGGGTGTGCTTATGGGACACATTGTGTGAAGAAGGGACTCCTTGTGGATCCCAGAAAGACAGAGTCCATTAAAGCCTCTCACCACCAGTGAATGTTAAAAGTCTACGGAGATTCCTGGGCAAACCAGTTATTACAGGAGATTTGTCAAAAGGTATGCACAAATAGCAGCAACATTGAGCAAACTATTGAAGAAAGTGCAGTGTTTGCCTGGACAGCTGAATGTCAACAGGCATTGAGGAACTTACACTGTCAGTAACAACTACACCTGTAATGATTAACCCTCAATGGCATGTAGTATTCATGTTCATTGCGATGCATCAGGAGAAGCGTTGGGAGCGGTGTAGCCCAAAATGTTACAGGGAATATAGATTCACCTGTGTACTATGCTTAAGCCGGTTGATGAAACGTGCTGAGAGGAACTATAGCAAACGGAAGAGAGAGCATTGGAAATGATTATGCAGTCAAGAAAATTCAGGCATACCTATGGGAAGAAAGTTTCTGTTTATGTGGATCACCAGGCTCGATATATCTGGTGAACAAACCTTGATAAGTGGAAGGATAGCGAGGTGGTTAATAATCTTGCATGAGTTTGAGTTCGAGGTATTTACAAGCATGGCCGTTTGCATCTTGTGGCAGAGATCATTTGTCACGACTAACAACAGGGGAGAGGCCGCACAGGAGTGGAACGATCAGTTACCTGATGCGAGTTTATTTGTTAATGGAGGTGCAGGAATGCAGTGCAGATGAATGGTAGATTGGCAGTGGCCAATCAGATACTACCTTGCTCATGGTTTAGTGCCCACCTAGTTATGGTAAGGAGCAGAGGAAGAGAATGCTATCAAGCTTTACCTTATACTATGGTAGGAAGCAGAATGTAGCAGTAGGACCTGATGGAGTACTAAAACGATGCGTGTACCACCATGAAGTAAATAAAGTTTTGGCGGAAGTTCATAAAGGAGTAGCTGGAGGTCATTTTGGAGAAGAGGACTACCAGTAGAAAGAAAGATACTACTCGCAGGATACTGGTGGCCTACGTGTTCAAGAAGTACACGAGTATTGTCCGAAGTGTGATGAATGTCAGAGGCTAGGACCTTTGCAGAGATCTGGAAGGATGGCCTTGCATCCTACAATGCCTACGGAACATTTCAGAAATGGGGACTAGACTTTTGTTGGACCAATTAACCCACCATCCAAGAATACACGAAACAGGTACATAATTACAGCCACTGATTATACTACAAAGTGGGTGGAAGCAAAAGCTTTGAGGGACAACACAGCCAAGTCCACAGCAAGGTTCCTGTACGAGAACATACTTACACGATTGGATGCCTTAGAATTTATCAGTGATCAAGGAAGTCACTTCATGAATGAGACCATTGAGTTGTTGACTCAAGAGTTTATGATTGTGCATAGAAAGAGTTACAACATATTATCCACAGGGTAATGGGCAGGCAGAGGGCTACCAACAAAATACTATGTACTATCTTGACTAAGATAGTCAATGCAAACAGAACGGATTGGGACAAAGCTGCTGACAGCTTTGTGGTCATACAGGACTTCATATAAAGTCACCACTAAGTATACACCATTCCAATTAGTTTATGGCATGGAAGCCTTATCCAGTGGAATTCCTGTTACCTACCATGAGAAGGGAACCGAGTGGGGAAAAGAAATGGAATTGCAAGACTCCATCAAGGTCAGGAAACATGAATTTATACCATGTGGAAGTAGTACGTGCTGATGCAGCTGATAATATGACCAGAATTCAGATGAAGCGAAAGGAACAGTTTGATGAAGGCAAGTTAAGACTTTTTAAGACGGGGGATTTGGTTCTATGGTTGCAGAAGAAAGGAAAGATTCAAGCTTCTAAGCTTAAATCCAACGTGGAAAGGACCTTATGTCATACAAAAAGATGTATGATAACAACACCGCCATGTTACAAACCATTAACAAAGGAATGCTGGGAAGAATCAATGCAGTGGAAGGGGTACAGTGGTATCCTGACAAACCCCTGCAGCATGATTGCATATAGAACCGCAAGGACCAGTCACGGGCTGCACCAGTGTTACGAACGGAGATAGAACACTTGTCGCTAGGCCCAGCATATATGACGGGTGGGCAAAACAAACGCAACATAGCCTATCAAGCCATAACGACGTGACACAGCCTATCAGCCCATCACGACGTGACACAGCCTATCACAACCCAGTAAGGCGCAACAAAAGCCTATCACAGCCCAGCAAAGGGCGCAACACAGCCTATCACAGCCCAGCACGGCGCAACACACTATCACAGCCCATTCACGGCGTGACACAGCCTATCACAGCCAGCAGGCGCAAAACACAGCCTATCACAACCTACCGCAGCAGGTGTCAAGCCTATCACAGCGTACCACAAGTGCATTCACAAATCAAAACTATCACAGCGTAAAACAGAGTATGACAAGCCGGTCACAGCTTCAACACAGGCCTAATAAAGTTACACCAGCCATAGGAATCAGTGACAAGTGGACACATAAATAACTTCAGGAAAAAGGATGACGGAAGAGGAAAACGGAACTTACTTTAAAAATAGACACGTGGAGGTCAGGGCGCGACAACAGCAGGACAATGAAGTGCAAGGACAAGTGCAAAAAGGAAAGAGGACAAGAACGGCCGTCAAAAGGGATGAAAGGCGGGGGCCCATTAATGAGTACGGAAAAAGGGAAAAGGACGAACCCGGCAAAGTACAGAAAAGCAGAATTCTTGTCACATGTGTGATCCTAGTGGACTATCCAACAAGGAAGTCCACTAAAGATGATAAATCAAAATCCAGTCACAGAGGA
>CM060733.1:43932849-44059786 GCA_030704615.1 Takakia lepidozioides | reverse complement strand
AAAGGAAGATTCGGAAGGCTTAGCGGAATTGATGAGATGGCGAAGTCCGTGACGCGGGACTTGAGGATGGGGGTTAAATCGCAGTTCCACTTGCAAAATGGATTGCTCTGGTATAAGCAAAAACGTCTCTATGTGCCGATGGGAGGGATCATAGAATAGTCTCTTGAGAGAATGTCATGATGGCCCCGCTATTGCGGGCCACGGCGGAGCCAGCGCACCGCGGCCACTCATGAAGAAAGAGTATTTCTGGCCCAAACTGAGGGAGGAGGCCGAGGAGTATGTCAAGACATTGCACCACATGCCAACAAAACGCGGAGCGAGTACATAAAAAGCAAGTGGGCCTGTTACAACCCTTGCCGATTCCAGAGGGGTCTTGGGAAAGTGTCTTGATGGATATCATGACTGCTAATGCCCACTGTCAAAAGGATTCGACACAATCATGGTGGTGGTGGATAGGTTCAGTAAAATGGTCATTCATTCCCACCAAGGAAGACGGCAACGGCGAGGAGACCGGGGCGACTTACTTACGCCCCCGTCTTCAAGCAGCATCATGGACTCCCGAAGGATATTGTCTTGGACCGTGATCCAAAGTTTACTGTTAAATTTGGAGGTACTTTTGGAAGAAAATGGGGACAAGGCTCAAAATGAGCACCGCCTTCGACCTACGACGGACGGCCAACGGAAAGGTTTGAATTCGTGGTGAAGCAGATCTTGCGGAATTACGTGTCGGGGAGACCAAATCGGACTGGGTGGAGCACTTGGATGCGGCAGGGTTCTGTTTATAATAAACACAAACCATTCCGCAACAGGAGTTTCCCCTTTCGGGTTGGTTGGAAAAGCACCTCTGGTGCCGACAAGTTGGGTCGCCCAGACGTTGAGGAACCGGCAGCAGCGCAGTGCTGGAAGAAACGCAAGCGTTTGTTGAAGCTCGCAAAGTACAACAATTGCCAAAGCTAGGAAAACGGTATAACGGTAGAAAAGACGAATCGGAAGCGGAGGAGGTTAAGTTGAGGCAGGCACGGAGGTCTGGTTGAACATCAAAAAACTTCGACTACCCTCCAGAAGTGAGTCCGAAGTTTCGTACCTCCGTACGCGAGACCCTTTCTCGCATCCGGAAGGGTTATGAAATGAGGATGTGTATGAATTGGAGCTGCCGGCAAACAACAAGGTGCACCGGTATTCCAACGTCTCATTTTTTGAAGCCTTACTTCAAAGATGGAAGCGCGTACCGAATCGGCCTCAAGTGTTGCGTCCGCACCTGTGCTGTTGGATCATGAAAATGAACCTGAGTACGAGGTGGAGGCAGTGCTTAAGTCGAGGGAGGTTTTAAGAATCGAGAAACGGAGTATTCCTTCGTGAAATGGAAGGGCTATCATCATGTGGAGGCATCTTGGGTGCGTGCCTCAGAAATGGGAAACGCATCCGAGGCGGTTTGCAGCTTTCGAAGGGCGACCTCAAAAAGCGGAAGAAGCGTTTGATGGGGACAACAACCTAGAGTGTGGGGAGGAAAATGCATGCTTAGCCCGGCTTAGCTAGCTCAGGAATCCACTTGCAAAAACTTTATTGTACAATTTTGTTATAAAAGAATGGTTTTTCCAAATGTTTGTGCGTCCTATTTTGTTTGGAATGTTGAATGCATGGTATGGTTGGCTAGTGTGTAGAATGCATGCTAAGCTTCAAAGTGGGAGAGTAAAATTGGATTAATTGTGTGTTTGTGTAGAGTGCCGAAATCGGGTGACTCCCACCCAAGGGGCAAGGAAACTTGCACCTTCGTTGGGAGTTCACGTGCTAGTGCGCACCTAGCGCGTGCGCGTACTATAACTACGCTACTGAGGGGATTGCCTTGTAGTGCGGGCTAATGCGGAAGCTACGTGCTTCGTTCACAGTAACTATAATCGTGTAGCCTCGGGAGGAAGTCGTAGTGCGGCTTCGGTGTGTTCCCGTACCTCAGGCCAGCATTCCAAAGCGGACCCAATTGTAGTGATTGAGGCGCACAGTTGGTTCAAGGTTATCTTCCTAGTTAAAAGGGGTTCAAGGTGAACCCTTGCTCAAGGTGATGCCAAAAGCGACATCACGAGCGGTCGCAAGCAAAATGTTGTTGCAGTAAGGCGATTCGATCCTCCGGGAGGATCAATTCCTTGACCCTGAAGTGGGTCAAGAAGAGTGCACTAGGAGAGGCTTGAGAGGCTCCACCTTTGGCCGGGACTTGGAGGAAGTCGGCCGAACTAGCTAGTGGAGAGAAGAGTCAAGTGGGGTTTGGTTCTTAGCCATGGGACGCCATGGTGCGGAAACAAACTCCTTGATATGGGACGCCACAACTTGGATGTTCATTTCTACAAAAATGGACAAGTCGATGAGGACATCGACTCCATGTTGGTAGGGGTGTGTGTCGCGGCCCTTTGCCTTGAGGGCAGGGGGGTCGGGTCGCAGAGGGGCTGCCCCTGCGGTAGGGGCGGTGGCAGCAATAAGTACGGGGGGCTGAAGCAACCTCGAGTGCCCAAGGCACTCGAGGAGGCGGAGGCACTCACTAGGTGGAGCCCCGCACACCGGGTTGCGGTGGGGGTGGCTCCACAAGGGTGGTGGTAGCTTAGTGGGACTTAGTGGAGGTGACATAGGACTCACCATGGGGTGGAGACCTTGTGGTGGGAGTCGTGGGGAGTCTTGGGACTCATCACGGTCCAAGGAGACCGTGGTGGGTGGGCCAAGACTCACCGCGACTCATCATCAGGAATCAAGGGTTTTCTTGGTGGTTCGCCATAAAATGGTGGTGTTGTTTGTGAAACCCCCGCAGACAGTCACAGAAGTATATATAGGGAGTAGTAACCCTGAGAAACGGTGCAAGCCCGTTGGTGTCCAAAAACTAGTGAGTAAGTGTGCGAGCCGGAAAGCGACCAAGGTGTGGGGAGCTATTCCGGACTGCCATCGACCAAAGGGAATTTCCACTAGGCCCAAATTGGGAGAGGGTCTAGTGGAGGAGTAAAAGGGGACCATTATGCCCCGGTGAGCAGCCGAAAACTCCGAGTTGGCCCGGCGGCCAGTTTGGGAGTTAGGCGCGTGCATCAAGCGAGTAACTGTGACTTGAAGGGGAGTTTACCGAAGTGAGGTGCGCGACACTTGCACCCCCTGTTTCCCGACATCCTTCACTCGGAATAGCATATGGGACAAGTTGGTGGCAATGAAGGCATTCTCAGTCACCCACACATGCCACATTTCCATTTAAACAATACAGAATTGAGAAATTTGCAACAAATAATACGATGGCAATGAAATGACTGTTTCAATTCAAAGTCCAAAGCAAGAAGCATTGTAACTTATGAGTTGATGTCTGCCATTGCCGCTTTGAGAAGACTGTGATCTTTGGGCCCCGCAACCTTGGGCACAACACACTCCACCACGAACGAAATTGCCATCCAGGTCGTTGGGGTGGGCTTGGGCTATGTACTCCATCCATGCCAGGAGGCGATGATTGCCGTCCCACACGTAAAACATCTTTCCAGAGAAGTGCTGGAAAAGAGGATCACTAGCAATCAATCTCTCGAACTCCTCATTTCGCCTTTGCCCATGGGGACCCCATTTTGTCCACCTCATCGGAAGTGGGGCACAAGAAGCTCCGTGGTCATTCTCCATGGAAACGAAAACGCGGCAGCCCCATTCGATATCCCTCCCGGAAAGAGAATTTCAGCTTGTCGATATTGCCTGGGAGGGCAGGTCTCACCACCTGCAATGAAACCAAGCGGCAAAGGGGAATCGGAAGCTTGGCCGGGTACACCATGCCCCCCCAGGACCCTGCCAATGTTGCTGTGGGTTGCCTCCAACATCTGGCAGTGGCCAACATATCATAATCCGCCCCGACATGGCGTCCTGCTGCAAAGGGGTTCTCCGGCAGCCCACCTGGACCACCAAATCCAGCCTGTATGCTCCGGGTTTGGGGCCCTGGGGATCTCCGGGAGGATGTCATCCTGTCAGCAAGCTCCCTCTCGTCGTCCTCAACATGGTCATCCTCCGGCGGAACACCTGGAGCACTCTCTCCGTACTCTACTACCCTCTCCCTCTGCCTCTGTCGCTTCAACCTCGAACTTGCACCAGTCCGTGCAATTTGTGGTGTTCTTTCACCTCCTCCAGTCTCCACCGTATGGGTAATTGCGGGGGCTGCTCTTGCCCACGATGGTGTAACCGGTGTGTTACTGCCTCTTTGTGGTGTCTTGGAGGGATCCACCGTCTGTGTGCGTCCCTCGCTTACATGGGCATCTGTCATTTCGACAACCCTGGCCTCTTCAGTGGCCTTTTTCCTCTTTTCTCTGGCTCCTGGCTAGCCTTCTGTCTCGCCTGTTCTTCTTTTTGCCCTCTCACGGGCCTTCTATTTCTTACTAGGGTAGCAGCAGGGGAGGCCTCTAGGATGACCACCTTTGATTGAGGTGAACTGACACCCTCGCTCGCGCGCCCTGCTCACTCCCCCCCTCCGCAGCCGTGACGGCTCTCTCGCCGGGGATTGCATGTGCTTGGCTTTCCTTCTTCTTCTTTGCGTGGGCTGGCCCTACTGCTTGCATCAACATCCTCCATTGTCGGATCTGCTGTCCTCATCCGACGCCCTTCACCTGCCATGCCGCCTACACCAACTCCCCATGCCTATTCTGTCATACTCTCGCTTGCTGCAGGTCCTCCCGTCCACCAACAAAAGGTTTTAGTTTGCCCCTCCCGCCCAAGTTGGGCGATCCAAACATGCGATGAGGTGCGGCTTTCGGAGTCACTGCTCGAGCAGTTGGAGCTGTCGATAATACCACCAGCGTGTCGGCTCGTCGTCACTCTGTCAACCCCAAAATTCGTGAGAACCAACATCGGAATGAAAACCACCGTCGCAACGAGCAGCAACACCACCATCGCAACAATCGTGGAACAACAATGAAAACAAAAACAAAACCAAGTATGGAGTGGCATGGAACAACAATGAAAAACAAATCCAAGCAATGCCTAAGAATGACATGCAACAAGCAGCCTTCTCCCAGAGCTGCCCGCTTTGCACACGCATTGCAAACTATTTTAGGTTCACTAAACCCGGTAACCTGTTAGAAATCAACATGAACACGAATTCCATGAGACGGGAATTAGGGTGAAATATTTTGAAGGCACTTCATCTGCTTAGACAATCTTCTCAGCTCAGCATGGATTTCCTTAATTCCGAGATGCAACCTGTTATCTACAGCAAGTTGTGCACCCTGTTGCAAATCTGAATGCAGCAACGACCTGGCTCCTTTCTAACCACTCTGACCTTGATCATTCTTCTCAACAACTCGTGCTTTTGCGATGCCAACCATGCGCTTCCAGGGCTGCAGGCAAGAAGATGCGAAAACAACAAAAAAAAAAAACAAAAAAATAGAAAGAGGAAGGGCCGGAACCTGAGAGTGCTCGGCTTCAGTTGGCGCGGGCTGTGAGCAAGACAATGGAATTTCCTACTGTAGCTTAAGTTTGGCCATGCGAGAGGTTGGATGTCGCCCGTAGTACAAAGCCTTCAGCTTCCGCTGCGGTCTGGATGTGGGGTTTCTCTCAGGAGAGCCATGCCCTTCTCCACGCGGCATAAGTCCCAACAAAAGAAAAAAGATCCCGCAATATGTGTGCATACATGCCTCGAATAGAAGTTAATCCAAGTTTAGCATCAGGTTTCCAAGGCGTATCCGGGAAGCAAACACGGAATCCCTGTGTCGCCAGCCCCGGTTCAAAACCGACGGCGGAGGACATTTAATGCCCAACTGTGCCATTAAATGTCGTAGGTATGGAGGTCGGTCACAGACGCCCACCCTCCCCCCTGAGACTTCGCCAATCGCCGGCTAGATGGAAAAAATCGGAGCCAAATTTCCATCCAGCGGATGAAGAATAACGCAACGAGGCCATCCCTCCACTCCGCCCGAGCCGTTCTCATCCAGGAGACGCCGGATGAAAACACCGGCGCTGCATTTCCATCCTGCAGGTAATTCGGGGCGCGGCCGGATGGAAATCCGGTGCCGAATTTCCATCCAGAGGTAATTCGGAGCGCAGCCGGATGGAAATCCGGCGCCAAATTTCCATCCGCCAAGTTCAATCGAAGCGCGGCCCGGATGGAAAACCGGCGCAGAATTTCCATCCTGCAGGTAATTCGGAGCGCGGCCGGATGGAAATCCGGCGCCAAATTTCCATCCGCCAGTCAATTCGGAGCGCTGCCGGATGGAAAAACCGGCGCCGAATTTCCATCCTGCAGGTAATTCGGAGCGCAGGAGCCGGATGGAAATCCGGCCCAATTTTCCATCCGCAGGAAAATTCGGAGCGCGGCCGGATGGAAAAAACGGCCCGAATTTCCATCCCAGAGGTAATTCGGAGCGCGGCCGGATGGAAATCCGCGCCGAATTTCACCCACAGATAACACGGAGAGGAGCCGGATGGGAAACCGGCGCCGAATTTCCATCCTGCAGGAAATTTGGTCCACCTCATCGATGGAAAAACCGGCAACGAATTTGTCTTAGCGGACCAGAATGGTGGGGAATAATGTGCCAAATGTGGCCTGTAGGCAAAAAACTCCAAGTTTAGTGTGTAACCAGACAAAAAAACGCGAAAAACTTGATGCAACGACTAAATGTTGAAGAAGTGCCGATATGGGCTTCATTCAACGGGCCTCCGATGGAAATTCGGCGCCGAATTTCCATCCGGGGGACGATCTCAGTCGGCCAGGTGTCGGCCTCTACCCCCGAGACGCTTCATCCGGCCGGCCGGCTCGGATGGAAAAACGGCGCCGAATTTCCATCCGGGGGTGGAGATCCTCAGTCGGCCAGGTGTCGGCCTCTACCCCCGAGACGACTTCATCCCGCCGGCTCGGATGGAAAAACGGCGCCGAATTTCCATCCGGGGGATGATCTCAGTCGGCCAGGTGTTTAGCCTCTCCCCCGAGCGACTTCATCCAACGGGCCTCCGATGGAAATTTGGCGCCGTTTTTCCATCGGGGGAATGTTCTCTCTGGCAGCCATGTGTCGGCCCTCTCCCCCCGAGACATCTTCCATCCAACGGGCCTCGGATGGAAATTCGGCGCCGAATTTCCATCCGGGGGATGTTCTCTGTCGGCCAGGTGTCGGCCTCTCCCCCCGAGACGACTTCAACCAACGGCCCTCGGATGGAAATTTGGCGCCGTTTATCCATCCGGGGATGTTCTCTGGCGGCCACGTGTCGGCCTCTCCCCCCCCCGAGACGACTTCATCCAACGGGCCTCGGATGGAAATTCGGCTCCGAATTTCCATCCGGGGGATGTTCTCTGTCGGCTAGGTGTCGGCCTCTCCCCACGAGGACGACATCCGGCGGTGCTCATCTTGAGCCTCGTCCCCATTTTCTTCCAAAGGCCCTCCAAAATTTACTTGTCACTTTGGATCGCGGTCTGAGACAATATCCTTCGGGAGTCAATGATGCTTGAAGACATGGGCGGCGGCTCGGATGGAAAAAACGGCGCCGAATTTCCATCCGGTGGAGGTCTCAGTCGGCCAGGTGTCGGCCTCTACCCCCGAGACGACTTCATCCGGCCAGCTCGGATGGGAAAACGCGCCGAATTCCATCCGGGGGATGATATCAGTCGGCCAGGTTTCGGCCTCTACCCCCGAGGACGACTTCATCGGGCCGGCTCGGATGGAAAAACGGCGCCGAATTTCATCCATCCGGGGGGATGATCTCAGTCGGCCAGGTGTCGGCCCCCTCCCGAGATGACTTCATCTAACGGGCCCTGGATGGAAAAACGGCGCCGAATTTCCATCCGGGGGATGATCTCAGTCGGCTAGGTGTCGGCCTCTCCCCCCGAGACGACTTCATCGAACGGGCCTCGGATGGAAATTCGTCGCCGTTTTTTCCACCGGGGGATATTCTCTCGCGGCCATGTGTCGGGCCTCACCACCCCGGACGACTTCATCCTACGGGCCTGGATGGAAATTTGGCACCGAATTCCATCCGGGGGTCGTTCTCTGGCGGGCAGGTGTCGGCCTCTACCCCCGAGAGGGGGCTGCTATTTCATGAGCCATGAGCCATGAGCGGCATGAGCCATGAGCAGACTCGTAACTGCCGAAAAAATCATGAGCCAGTAATTTTTCAGAAATGATTGTCCACAGGGAATAGGGTACTTATCCGCGGTCATAGGATCCGTGAAAGCAATTGCGGCACCTTATTTCCACTGGGTACGTACAGTCCGATGAGAAAAGCGGCGCATGGTTTCCATGGCACAGATGGAAACTGAAAACGGCTCCATTCATAGAGCCGCAATCTTCATCCGTGCAAGTCCCTGTAAGGGGGGAAATCAAATATCTTGTGGATTATAAGCAATGAAGGGCAATGTCTGCAAACTCATTCTCATCTCCATACATAGTCTCCTGAGTGCTGAAATACTGTTCGTGTAGCATCGTCCGCAATTCCTTTGCAAGGATGCCGTGCCGCCGAAATCCAATGGACCCCATTCATAAGCAAAATTTGGCACCGCATTCCAGGCCCATTGAGTTGATGCAGGTCCACATCTTCTTCAGAATTGGGACGCCACTCTTACGGGTCCACTTGGCAATCCCGCCTCTGTGTTTTTGCCTTTGCTGGCAATGACCACCACACAACCTTTGTCATCCAATACCATGCAGGCTAGCCCAAACCCTTTCTTTCCAAAAGTCCTCAGAAATACTTGCTCCAAGAGGGCACAATATCCAGTCCTCCAGAGGCTCTCCATCTGGGAATATCCAAGATGATCAAATCAATGACAGTCGGTCCGTTTTTCCACGCCTCATGCAATTCTTCCCTCACTTGTCATTGCAAAGAAATCCATCGTGGCTACAATCTTGGAGTGTCTACAGGCTCTTCTGCAGTCGCTTCCTTAGAGCTTTGGCTTTCAGGCCTTCCATTTGCTTGATGTGTGTGCTAACTTGGCGGCCGGCCGGCCATCCAATGCCCTCAAAAAACTCTCATTCGCACACTGAATCACTTTTTTGGCTCCAACTTTGGCTCCTGCCCTTCATTTCCACTAGCTCGCACGGGTGCCCCCCCGGGAGGTTGAAGAGTGTCTTCTTTGCTGAGCCAGTTTTCACAGCTTTCATAGTAAGAGGGGTTAGAGGGGATTTTGGCTGGCCACCAAACACCGCCATCATCCTTCAGCATTTTTTTGAATTCCGTGTTGCGAGTGTGGTAGTGGGGACCCTAGGCTGTAACTCTTCTGTTGTCGGGCATGCGATCCACCTTCCTCATTCTCAATGGAAACATAGAAGGCGGCAGACCCAGCCAATAGCCTTCTTGGAATGCGAACTTCATCTTATCCACATCCCTTGCGAGAGCAAGCCTCACTATCAGGAGGGAGACCATTCGACAGAGTGGAATTCGCAGTGTGCAAGGGAAGACCTTGGTCCTAAGAACTCTGCCAATGCTGCTGTGAGTCTCCTCCAACATTTGATTCTCTGCACTCTGAAAATCCTCTTGGACGACATTTTGGGGTGGGGGAAGGGGCTGTTCAGATGGACCACCCAGAGCCGTGCCTGTATTCTTGGGAATGTAGCCGGGCAGATCATGTGGGAGAATGTAGTCGTCCATACCTCCCCTATTATCACGAAAGTCCTATTCTAGGTAGGAGAAGTCGAGCTCCCCATGTTAAGAACCAACACCTTCATCCGCTGAAAGATCGACCAGGACAGGAGTGCTAGAGATCATCGTCGGAGCAGCTGTCCGAGCTTCTGCAGAGTTGCCCCCGGTTTCCTTCTAAAACTCCTGCAAGAACTGAGCTTCAACATGTGGAGGGGTTTTGCTGGAGACTGCTCTGCCCTTGCTTTCGCCCCCTTCTGCTTCTTATTCTTTGCAAGGGAAGGGGACTCCTCCGTTCTCGTCCGATTCTCCACCGCCCCGTCTGCTCTTCGTAGGGGAAGGGGACTGATCCGATGGGGTAGTATATTCCTCAACAACCGCCTGATGCTTCATGCTCTTTAATTTTTTGGAGAAGGGGACGACCCATGTTGGCGACTCTCCATCATCTTCATCGTCAAATTGCCTCTTTCTCTGCTGCTTTCGACTTGAAACCTTTACCTTTCCAAAGCACGTCCTTGAAGCGCACAAGGTTAGGCCCGACAGGAGGACCCATGCTAGAAGGTCGAGGGTGTGTGCGGGCTGCAGTAGCTTCCTCCTTTCCTGGCAACTGCAAACAACATACAAAAAATGTAGGAGTCAATAGCCGGATGATGAGGATATAAAAACATCGAAGAATTCCTTACATTCAAGTTTGTTTGTTGGGGGAAACTCACATTTTTGAAGAACTCCATGAGTTCTTTCAAGGTCGCATCAGGAGATGTACTTGAGGCCTCCACCATATCAATGAAATGAGTAGGCATGATCTTCATGCGATACATGCTAGGTGCACCACCAGAAAATGACACTGCACTGTAAGGATGTTCGCCTGCCTTTGGCTTGTTTCCTCGAGTAGTAGGTGCAGGCACTACAACCAACTGATTTGAAGGATGTGAAGAATTACCAATAGGACCAGCAATAGAAGCCACACCTGCATTGGGGGCCACACTTGCATTGACATCCACACCTTTTCTTTTTCGTGATTTGCGTTTTGGTACACCCACAACGGCAGGGACCACTTGGGCTACAGCGTCAGCGGCCTGTGTAGCAATCTGTTCTGCATGCTCCAAATCAAGAACAGGGACTTCAGTGGAGATACCCCCTTCATCACTCACTGACTGCCTGCGAACCCATTCCTTATGAAGTCCCATTTCGGGGGCTGCTATTTCATGAGCGGCATGAGCATGAGCGGGAAAAAAAAAAGCATGAGCGGGCCATTGTCTGTCCACGGAAATAGGGTTAGGAGGCACGGAAATAGGGTCATGTGGACTCGTCATAGCAATGAAATGCAACATTTTATTGCAAATTTGGTGGCAAGCCACGTCTATACAAGTGTGTCCTAACTGTCATAGCAGGAATGGGAACTACTCTCCTACACCTTCCGAGGAACTTGGCCCTCCTTCTTCCTCATCCCCCTCATCCCCCCCATCCTCCGAGCTCTGTGATGCATCGGTTGCAGTATGCCTCTCAAAAATGCCGTCCTCTCCTTGGGGGACTGTCCACCTCACCTCCTGGGAATCTTCTGCCTCTTCTCCCCCACTTTGCTCAGCAGAATCCAAGACAAATCTACGAGCCCGACGGGCTCTAATAGCTGCTGCCTCCTCCCTCATCTTCATTTTCTTGAGGCTTGCCTCGTCTAAAATCTGTTGTACACGACTAGGTTCGGAACACCTCCTAATGGACACCGAAGCAAGCCGGGCAGCATAAGTAGGAAGGATGTAGTCCCTTTCTGGACTAGGCATGAAATCCCCCCTGGCAAAAAAAGGCACGTTCCTCCTGCCCATGAACTCCGGTGTAGACGTCCCTCCTGCCGTACTTCGCATCCTACAGTAAGAACAAATCCACTTCAAGAATGTCAATACCAGCAGAAGCAGAAAGGGTTTTCAATGAAATAAGAGAGCGAAGGGAGATGCCTCACGAAATCTGGAGGCAATTTACAATGCGACCACTCACTCGTACACCGGGGGCTCCTCGGCCTCGATCCCAACTTGTTCCTCCCCCTGCTCCTTCTCGATTTTTCCTCATCCTTCGAGGATGCCTCTTCCTCTTTCAGCAGACGTTCAGCCGCTGCAAGTTCCGAGTTGTGGAGGGCAGTATGTGGCTCGAAGGCAAACACATGCCTGTCGGACAACGTCCCTGCCCACATTGAAGCACCTGAGGAACAAAGCGGGCGGTTAATAGCTTGCGGTATGCAATTGCAATCGGGCCAGGGGACAAACTGAGCACGTGAAGGCTTACCCATGCCACATGTGAGGTCTAGAATCCGCCCTTGGACATCCGAGCACGTCTCCATGAGGGTTTGGATGAAAGCAGGGCTCCGGGTCCGGCTGTACCGCCACGGTTTGCATGTCTTTGTGTCCTTCGGCATACTGGAGTGGGGCACATAGTTGTAGAGGACATCGTAGGTAACAGGGTCCACAGCGGCATCAACAAGACGACCGTCGTTGCGGAATTTGAACGTAGACCCTCTCTTCACAAAGCAATATGCCTCAAACACCAATGTCTGCACATCCAACAAAAGAGGGATCAACTCCGGGATCTTGTTTAGATACACCACAATATGAGGTGAATGCAATAGATTGATAACTTACACTTTGGCCCTCTGTTCGCAACCCCTGTGTATTGATGCAGAACCATTTTCTGAGGAGGAACGGGGTGACACTTTTTGGTGTCTACCTTGCCACCGCATTCTCTGTGGTCCTCCCTCTTGTGGCAAGGACAACCACACATCCACCGTCATCTAGAAGCATCCCCGCCAGCCCAAACCCGGCTTTCCAGTAGTCCTCAGTAAACCTGTTCCAGGTGGGCACACCATCCAGGCCCTCCAGCAGCTCCCCATCTGGAATGTCGAGGAGAATCATGTCGCAAGCTCTCTCCACCCCCCCCCCCCCCCCCCCCCCCCCCCCCCCGAGTGCTCTTGCAATCTGTGCTCACAGCCGTGAAGAATTCCATCATGGCTTCAAAACCAGGGGTGTCTTTAGGCTCTGTACCAGCAGCCCTCTTCTTGGCTTTCCCCTTCTGCTCCGCCAGAGACTTGTTGTGTGCCATCTTCTTTGCCCTGGCAGCGAGAGCGTCAAGGAAGCTCTCATTGACGCATTGGATGATGGTTGGAGGTTCTAGCTTTGGCCTGTGCGTAAACGTCACCGCCGAATACTGCCGTGTAGGCTCGCTCTCAAATGCCAACTTCTTGGCAGAGCCAGTCCCACTCTGAACTGACTTGGGAACCCGAACGATCGGTGACAGGGTAGCAGCAATAGCAGTCGCAGGACCTTGAACAAAGTCGTCGTCCGAGTCACTCTCTTGGGTCCCCTCCTGCGCCTCCTCCGATGCCCCGATGGTTTTCTGTTTTTTGGGTGTTACCGCACTCACCTGTTTCCTTGTCCTTTTCCTTTGGCCTTTACTCTTCTCATTCAATTTCTCCTGAATTCCTGCCTGAGCAAGCTTTGCCGCTTTCCTGGAGTTCGCAAGCGCTTTTGCCTCTTTTGCACCCAGCGAAGGCAGCGGAGCCCGGTTTCGTCGGGCCTCAGCATCCAGCTTCAATTGAAACTCGGATGGGTCGAGCGAGCCGGGCGGAAGGTCCACATACCAAGGGCAATCACGCAAATGTTCTAGATGCCACTCCTTCACAATATCGTCAGTGTACATGGAGTCAGCCCCAGGGTTCCTCCATGCCAGGAAGAATGGTGGCTCGAAAGACAAATGACCTTTCTCCCAAAGGGAGAACTTGCAGTACCTGCATTCATGAAAAACACAATGAGGTCCCTGAACTGCAAATTCGGCACCATTTTCCCAGGTTGGGGCGGATCTGAGTAGGCCTAGAAATGGAAAAATGGCGCCGAATTTCGGTTTTCGGTGATTGCCACCCTAGGGACTTAGCCATCTTGGGAGCCCTGAATTGGAAATTCGGCGCCATTTTTCCCGGTTTGGCCCGAAGATGGCTAAGTCCCAGAACGGCAATAGGGCCTAGAACTGGAAAAATGGCGCCGAATTTCCAGTTCAGGGCCAGCCACCCTAGGGACTTAGCCATTTTCGGAGCCCTGACTGGAAATTCGGCGCCATTTTCCCAGGTCCGGCCCGAAAATGGCTATGTCCCTGAACGGCAATAGGGCCCAGAACTGGAAAAATGGCGCCGAATTTCCAGTTCAGGGCCAGCCACCCTAGGGACTTAGCCATTTTCGGAGCCCTGACTGGAAATTCGGCGCCATTTTCCCAGGTCCGGCCCGAAAATGGCTAAGTCCCAGAATGGCAATAGGCCCGGAACTGGAAAAATGGCGCCGAATTTCCAGTTCAGGGCCAGCCACCCTAGGGACTTAGCCATTTTCGGAGCCCTGATCTGGAAATTCGGCGAAAAAATGCAAGGACTGAAAGGAAGGCATCGCGTATGTACTTGTACAGAAGGCGCATTGCTGCTTTGTCCGCGTTTGGCTGGTCGGTGAACTCGTGGCTCCGGCGGGCATGTGGTATCTCCCGAAAGAATAGGTCGGTTTTGTAGAGCAGAAAGTACCTCGTCACATAGTCGCGTAGGCTCTCTGCTGCAGGAGAAATCTCCATCTTGAACTGATGTGCTTGTGTGTCCAGCTGTTCTTGCGCATTCGTCGTCACCTGTGGAGATTCTCCATCAGATCGCATTGCTGAAAAAATACAATGAATCCACCCCCTACAAGAGTAGAAGCGCCAAACGAAGCGTGGGGAAGTACCTGAAACCGCCATGTCATGCGGTTCATCCACATGTCGAATGTGGGGTCAGACAGTTTGTCCGGTTTGGGGAAGCTCCACATGTCCCTTGTACTTTGGGAACCATTCCAGATTTGGAGCCACTAGGTCTGTCCAACCACCCAGCATATTCGTAAGCGCCAAACACCACAAAAACGAGTTGTTGCCACCACAATTTGGTTAAGAATGTATCACCTTTTCTGCACCATCCACACAGGATGTGGCTAGACAATGGAGCTTCTCCAATGTCATCGTGGGCTTCAGAGCGCAGGAGTAGTGCTTCCCCACCTCCACCAGAAAGTCGGCACCAAGGGCGGGATCAGCTATGGCCACGTACTTTACCATCCGCGACTTGTACTTTATGCGGGCCCTCACCTCCGCAGCTTTGAGATACGATTCGAGTGCCGGGAGGGTTAGATTCTTCTCCTCTGACTCCATGTAGAACCTCCGCGCATGTGCCAAATCCTGCTGAATTTTCGTCTGTCAAGAATGCGCACATAAGATTAGAGATCCTACTCAACACTTTTCTTCTATTGGGGGAGGAGAGACAGATTAGCTCAACAAAACAGTCAGGAGCTTTACCCGAAATATGTAGTCCACCATGGCGTCCATGCTCAGCCTATACCAGGTTTTGTCTGCCTTTGCCTCTGACTTGCGCAAGAGGTCGGCACTGAACGAATTGGCAAACTCTTGCACCCCCTGCTTCCCGACATCCTTCACTCGGAAGAGCATGTGGGACAAGTTGGTGGCAATGAAGGCATTCTCAGTCACCCTGCAATGCCACATTTCCATCAAACAATTCTGAAATGGGAATTTACAACAAATATGAGGATTCGCAATGAAATTACTTACAATCGGATGGGTCCAAAAGCAAGAGGCGTTGTAACTTACGAGTTGATGTCCGCCATTGCAGCTTTGAGAAGACTGCGATCTTTGGGCCCCGCAACCTTCAGCACAACACACTCCACGGCGAAATGCCAATCGAGGTCGTTGGGGTGGGCTTCGGCTATGTGCTCCATCCATGCCAGGAGGCGATGATTGCCGTCCCACACGTAAAACATCTTACTGGACAAGTGCTGGAAAAGACGATCAGTAGCAATCGTTCTCTTGAACTCCTCATTTCGCCTTTGCCAATGGGGACCCCATTTGTCCACCTCATCGGAAGTGTGGGCACGGGTCGCTCGTGGTCGTTCTCAATGGAAACGTAAAACGCGGCAGACCCCATTCGATATCCATCCCGGAAAGAGAATTTCAGCTTGTCGATATCGCCTGGGAGGGCAGGTCTCACCACCTGCAATGACACCAAGCGGCAAAGGGGAATCCGAAGCTTGGCCGGGTACACCATGCCCCCCAGCACCCTGCCAATGTTGTTGTGGGTTGCCTCCAACATCTTGGCAGCGGCCAACTTCATATCCGCCTCTGACATGACGTCTGCTGCAGAGGGGTTCTCCGGCAGCCCACCAGGACCGCCAAATCCAGCCTGTATGCTGCGGGTTTGGGGCCTGGGGATGTCCGGGAGGATGTCATCCTGGTCAGAAAGCTCCCTGTTGTCCTCCTCAACATGGTCAGCCACCGGCGAAACCACCTCGAGCACTCTCCCCGTCTCTACTGCCCTCTCCCCGGCTTCACCTCGAACTTGCACAATCCGTGCTCTTTCTGGTGTTCTTTCCTCTCCTCCACTCTCCACCGTATGGGTAATTGCAGGGGCTGCTCTTGCCCGCGATGGTCTAACCAGTGTGTGACTGCCTCTTTGTGGTGTCTTGGAGGGATCCACCGTCTCTGTGCGTCCCTCACTTACATTGGCATCTGTCATTTGGGCACCCCTGGCCTCTTCAGTGGCCTTTTCTCTTTCCTCCTGGCTAGCCTGCTGTCTCGCCTGTTCTTTTGCCCTCTCTTTTGCCCTCTCACGGGCTTTCTGTTTCTTACTAGGGCTAGCAGCAGGGGAGCCCGGATGGACGACCACCTTTGATTGAGGCGAACTGACACCCTCGCGCGCACTACTCACTCCCCCCTCCGCAGCCCGTGACGGCTCTCTCGCCGGGGATTGCATGTGCTTAGCTTTCTTCTTCTTCTTTGCGTGGGTGGGCCCTACTGCATGTGCATGAACAACCTCCATTGCCGGATCTGCTGTCCTCATGTCCTCATGTCCTCACGCCCTTCACCTGCCATGCCGTCTGCACCAACCTCCCCAATGCCTATTCTGTCGTACTCTCGCTGCAGGTCCTCCCGTCCACCAACAAAAGGTTGAAGTTTGCCCTCTCGCCCCAAGTTGGGCGATTCAAACATGCGATGAGTTGGAGCGGTCGATGATACCACCAGCGTGCCGGGCTCGTCGTCACTCTGTCATTCCCAAAATCGTCAGAACCAACATCGGTGCCAAAACCAGCATCGCAACGAGCAGCGCAACCACCATAGCAACAATCGTGGAACAACAATGAAAACAAAACAAGTTTAGGAAGTATGGAGTGCCATGGAACAACAATGAAAACAAATCCAACCAATGCCTAAGAATGACATGCACAAGCAGCCTTCTCCAGAGCTGCCGGCTTTGCACACGCATTGCAAACTATCTAAGGTTCACTCAACCGGTAATATAAAACACGATGAACAAATGATCAGGAATTCCATAAGACGGGAAAACAGGGTGAAATGTTTTGAAGGCACTTCATCTTCTCAGCTCAGCATGGATTTCCTTAATTTTTAACCATTCAGACCTTGATCATTCTTCGCAACAGCTGCTGCTTTTGCGATGCAGCCATACGCTTCCACCGATGCCAGGATGAAGATGTAAAAACAAAGCGAAAGCAGAAGTGGCTTGCCTGAGAGTACTCGGCTTCAGTTGGCGCGGGTTGTGAGCAAGACACTGGAATCTCCTGCTAGAGCTTAAGTTTGGCCATGCGAGAGATTGGCCGTCGTCCGTAGTACAAAGCTTTCAACTTCCGCCGCGGTCTGGATGTGAGGTCTCTCTCAGGAGAGCCATGCCCTTCAGGCGACATAAGTCCCAGCCAAAATGGAAAAAGATCTCAGTTTTTTGGGGTACATGCCTCGAATAGAAGTTAATCCAAGATTAGCATCAGATTTAGGGTACGTATCGAGGAAGCCATGTGTTGCCAGCCCGAATAAAAACGGACGGCGGTGGACATTTAATGCCCAACTACGCAATTAAATGTCGGATGAAGCCCTCCCTGTCGGATGAAATATGACGCAACTCGGCCCGGAATTTCTAACATAGAGGTAATTCGGAGCGCAGCAGAATAGAATTTCGGCAACGGATTTCCATCCTGCAGGTAATTCGGAGCGCGGATGGATGGAAATCCGGCGCCGGATTTCCATCCGCCAGGTACGGCAGCGCGCAAAATTTCTGTCATGCAGGTAATTCAGAGCGCAGCAGGATGGAAATTCAGCGCCGAATTTCCATCCTGCCAAGTAGGGCGGCGCGCGAAATTTCTGCCACGCAGGTAATCCGGAGCCGGATGGATGGAAATCCGGCGCCGGATTTCCATCCTGTCAGGTAGGGCGGCGCGCGAAATTTCTGCCACGCAGGTAATTCGGAGCCGGATGGATGGAAATCCGGCGCCGGATTTCCATCCTGTCAGGTAGGGCGGCACACGAAATTTCCGCCACGCAGGTAATTCGGAGCGGATGGATGGAAATCCGGCGCCGGATTTCCATCCGCCAGGTTGGTCGGAGAGCGGTTGGATGGAAATTCGGCGCTGGATTTCTATCCTGCCAGGTAGGGCGGCGCGCGAAATTTCCGCCACGCAGGCCGGATGGATGGAAATCCGGCGCCGGATTTCCATCCACCAGGTTGGTCGGAGAGCGGATGGATGGAAATTCGGCGCCAAATTTCCATCCGGCAGGTAGGGCGGCGCGCAAAATTTCCGTCATGCAGGTAATTCGGAGCGGATCAGGATGGAAATTCGGCGCCGAATTTCCATCCTGCAGGTAATTCGAAGCCCGGATGGATGGAAATCCGGCGCCGAATTTCCATCCAGCAGGTAACTCGGATCGCTGGCGGATGGAAATTCGGTGCCGAATTTCCATTCGCCAGGTAAGTCGAAGCGCCGAATTACCTTCCTGCAGGTAATTCGAAGCCCGGATGGATGGAAATCCGGCGCCGAATTTCCATCCAGCAGGTAACTCGGATCGCTGGCGGATGGAAATTCGGTGCCGAATTTCCATTCGCCAGGTAAGTCGAAGCGCCGAATTACCTTCCTGCAGGTAATTCTGAGCGTGGCCGCTTGGTTTTTCGGAGAAAAACAAACTAAACTGTTAGTTTTGTGGCTGAAGTCCACTTTTAGACACGTTTTTCATGGAATCCTTGACTGCTAGAGGGAAATCCGAGGTTTACTATTTCATGAGCGCATGAGCCCATGAGCCCATGAGCCTATGAGCTCATGAGCGGACATCCGCGGAATTGGAATTTTCCTGCCTTTATTGACGGTGTTATGTCCTCTTACCTCGGTAATAGGGTCTGTTTCTCCTGGTCCAGGATGCGGAATGAGGTATTTCGGCGCCGTTATTCCCAAGAGCAGTGTGCTAAAATGATGTTTTGAAGACATCCACCGGGGTATTTCGGCACCGAAATTACCTCTTAAAATGTGATATAGTGCGGTATTTAATGGCGCAGAACGGGCTATTTGGGCGCCGAAATACCCAAGTGGAATGTGCTGAAGTGCCTTGTGCTGAAGGCTTCCATCGCGATATTTTGGTACAGTAATTCATCCGTGGAATTTTTGAGGCCCATATAACGAAGGCGCGCATTGGGCTATTTCGGCGCCAAATTTCCCAATAGGAATGTTAGAAACGGCAGGGTTTTCATGGCTTCAAGTTCTCGGCTCGATGGTGTGCATAAATTACTTGTAGGGTTCTTCACTGAAGTTTGCGTCTCTTCTGCTTTTATTATACATTTTGGTTGGCAGAAGAAATGTAGGGAATCGGACAAGCAGTCTGAACACAATGATTTTTCAAATCGTCAATATTTTCATTAAGTGTTTCAGAACTGTACAACAAAAGGATCCAAATGAGACTTTGCTATGGTGAGGATCCGCTATCACTGTCCGATGCATCCCCGGCCTCATGCAAGGATGGCTGCCTTCCACCTGCCTCCGAACCTGCACTGCCGCTACCGCTGTTACTCTGAGAAGCCCTCCCCTCAAAAATACCATCCTCACCAGCCGGAACTGTCCACCTGGGTGCGGAAGTGTCCTCAACATTCCCCTCGCTCTCGGACGCGGATTCTATTACGAACTTCCCTACTCTGCCTTTCACAATTCTATGTTTGGCCTCACGCCTCATTATAATTCTCTGCTCATTCCCGTATGTCAATTGCTCTAACCGAGTAGGCCTATCCTCCCTCCTGATGGCTTCTCTGGCAGCCGTGTCTGCATAGGCTGGTAGAAAAAAAGGCTTCTGGGGACTCGCGAGAAACGATTTTCTGGCAAAGAATGACCGATGCGATTCTGTCTCCTCCTCTGCAACAGGGTCCGATTCGGGCAAGTCTCCCAGCTTCTCCTCGTCGGACGACTCTGCAAGGCTGAGTGTACGCACAAACATAGAATGAAGTACATTAGAGAATTCAAACAGGGAATCATCGGCAGGTTGCATGGTCCCTACAACCGAAACCAATACACTTACTATGGTGCAACTCACTCGACGACAGGTATTGGGGGAAGCGGCTTCGGGCGCCCCTGCATCGAACGAATTTCCTGGACTTCCTCCTCTTCATCTTCCTCCTCCCCTTCCACGTCATCTTCTGCGTTTTTGGGATCCTCAGTCGGAGGCAAACACTGAAGGCCCGCCAAATTGTAATCGTACAAGGCCGTATCCCCCTCAAATGAGAACACAAATCGGTTCGACATCCTTCCCGCCCACATACAGGCACCTGCAAATTCATACGACACAACCACAACCAAACTCAAGAATGAGTCGCTTCCTCGCACAAGCAAACATACACAAACGGAAATGGTATCAATTTTGGTGCCGCATTCAATTAACGTTCTCACCTGTATTTGCAGTGATGTTGAGGACCCTGCCTTCAACATCCGTACATGTTTCCATGAGCGTCTGGGATGAATGCAGGACTCCTGGTCCTGCCATACGTCCATGGCTTGCCCGACAAATCACAAAGAATGTCCTTCTCTCCCACATGGTTGAACAGGACGTTATACTCCAGTGGATCAACTGTGGAATCAACTGTGGAATCAACAAGTCTTCCTGTTTCACGTAATTTGAATTTCTAATGTTTCTTCACGAAGCAAAATGCCTGAAAGATAAGAGTCTGCAGAGAAGGAAATGTCCTGGAGGTTTTGCTCCTCCGCAAGCTCCAGCAGGTTCTGATCGTCGCCAAGTCGTACCACGTTGTCGTCCTCTCCTTCTGTCAGCTCAATGGGCCGCCCTTCTGCAGATCCAACTCCCACATCTCCAGCGGCCTCCACCGCATCCGTGTTTTTTGAAATTGACTACAAACCCAATATCTCCGCTTCCAGTCTCCCTAGGGGTTTTACTGGCGAAGCCATGGGCTCCTTCTGCTTCCTCGACTTCCGAACTCTAGGTGGGCTTTTCTGAGGCGATATCTGAGGTGTTGAATGAGGACTCACCTGCCTTGATGCACTTCCACCTTGCGAGCGCAGCACCCGGGCAGGAGTATCCAAAGTTGACTGTGTTGCTTCGCCTCCCTGCGATCCCTCCCCAGCTCCCATGTCAAACAAACAGGAAAACATGAGACACTACACGCAAAAAAAAGGTGTAAAAGGAATATTGCGTATGGAGTGCTTCACATCCGCAAAGCACGAATCTGTCACTGGTGGGCGATCCGAGTCTCCAAATAACGAGGTCTGCATTTCATGCATGAGACGGAGCTTAAGTCGTGTCGTCGGCGGCTTCCCAAAATCCCGCGTCATTCTTCTCTTTGCCGGAGTCGCCTGACCTTCCACAAACTCTATGCTACCACTATGCCGCATAAGGAGAGGAAACGCAGGAGAATGTCACTGCAGAAGGGCAAGGAGCGAGAGAGCGCGGTGGAACATGCAACCACTATGCACGAGCAGATGTGTAAGCAGCCACGTCTCCCGAAGCGTTGCCACCGTCCACCACTTTCTGCCGTATGGGTGATGAAGAGATTGTGACCCCTGACACGTTCGCACAGATGAAGTCGACTGGAACACGACGCGTGCCAGTTCCAGCCACCAGTACAAGACGGTTTATCCGAATTGCGGCACCGAAATACCTTCCGTTCACCGGATGCTGTTCCCGGAGCAGCCGACATTGAATGAAATATCCGCACATCATGAAACCCAACCGCCATGAAAATCCCCTGCCTATGACATTCAACAGTCAGATCGGTACGTTTCATAGCGGACGGATGAATTTCGGCGCCGAAATTCATCCTATTCAAGTGCTTTCGTACACAAACTTACAAATTTCGGCGCCGCAATTCATCGCTTCCCAAGTCCTCATTCGTCATGAACAAACCTGTCAGTGGGATATCGGAGCCGGAATTAATTCCGGGACAATGGAAACGGCTGCACTTGGGCACATTTCATCCATATTTCGGCGCCGAAATACATTACGAATATCTCCGTCCGCGCGTAGACGAGGTGAAATCATCCATATTTCGGCGCCGAAATTCATCCAGAGCGAAGACTAAATCGGCACCATGCTATGCTTTGCCGCCATCATTGCCCCTGACGGATGCTGTCCATGCCTGTTGGACTTGCCATTTCTGGACATTTAACTATAATTTCGGCGCCGAAATTATACTTTATGTGCGGCAACGTCCCGTGCGAGAAAGACCACTTAATGGATATTGTCGGTTTCAAATGAAAAAAACGGCTAAAATGCAATTAATTTTGACAGAAGGGGTTCAATATGCCGATTTCTCCATTAAATGCAGAATATTCCTGTTATCTTCGTCGGAACGGGGTATTTCCAACGATTTACCGAAAATTATATCATCTAGAAGCAAATAGTAAGTGTCGGGTTTGGACGAATTTCGGCGCCGAAATTCATCCATTTCAAAGAAAAATAAATATTGGAGGGAGGGCATTGGATGAATTTCGGTGCCGAAATCCAGCGCTCAAACCCTGAAAAGAATTTGAAGGGATGGAGTCGGTTGAATTTCGGCGCCGACATTCATTGCTTGCGAAGAAAAAAAATAAAATTCGGGAGGACTTCAGATGAATTTCAGCGCCGAAATTCAATGCTCGCGAAGGAAAAAAATAAAATCGGGAGGACTTCGGATGAATTTCGGCGCCGAAATTCATTGCTCCCGAAGAAAAAAAAAAATTCGAGAGGACTTCGGATGAGTTTTGGCGCCGAAATTCATTGCTCGCGAAGAAAAAAAAAAAATTCGGGAGGACTTCGGATGAATTTGGGCGCCGAAATTCATTGCTCGCGAAGAATTTATTTTTTTTCGGGAGGACTTTGGATGAATTTCGGCACCAAAATTCATTGCTCGCGGAGAAAAAAAATAATTCGGGAGGACTTCGGATGAATTTCGGCGCCGAAATTCATTGCTCGCGAAGAAAAAGGAAAATTAGAAGGGAGTACTTGGATGAGATTCGGCGCCGAAGTTCATCTGTCGCAAAGAAAAAAAAAAAAAAAAAAAAAACTTCAGATGAATTTTGGCACTGAAATCCATCCGCAGGGCAGCAGAATTAGGGTCGGAAAAGGAGACGAAGAATGAATTTCGGCACCGAAATACATCCATTTTGCCGATTCAGGATTACTGTCATTCGGATGTCGGCACCGATATCCGGACACGTGGTGAATCACGACTGTAATCAGGAACACATTCATCCGTATTTTGGCATCCAAATTCAACCCTCATGTGCAGAAACAATTTGATGAAGAAGATGTTCATCCGAATTTCGGCACCGAAATCCATCCGTTGGGTGCTTGGTCAGTTTCATGAGGTGAACAAATTACTATTTCTGTCGCCGGAATTCATCCCCTGGCTTCCAAAGCTGTTACATGACAGAGATGTTCATCCAGATTTCAGTGCCGAAATTCATGGGAAGGCCTGATTTATTGTAGCCCAAGTGGTTGTACATTACAATTCAGGCACCAAATATCCGATGTGAACTTGCTGTTGTCGTTCGTTTTTGTAACGTACGTTACATACCTTCATCTTTACGTGCACCGATCACCCATCCTGTTGGATACGGAATCCTCTAGAAAATCATTTGTGTTATTAGGTAGGACACACTCTTCTCATTGCAGGACTTCGCTGCGGAGCGTACCGAGAGGTCCCGTCTTCAACATGGACTCCCGTGTTTGGGTAAACGTGTACTTCCATCCTGATTCTCTGAAAGCTAAAATACGTTCCACGAAATCCAATTCCCAGTCGTCATCCTCCTCCCACGAGAAGCTCTTCGCCCCGCATACCGGTGGGTGACCCCGCAGCTTGGCCCACCCATCGGTGGGGGAAACTGAAAAGACGGCGGCCACCAACAAAGGCGAACGACACCAGGATGGCCAACGCTCTTGCAATGCCCTGCATAGTGCAAGGTTGCAGGGATGTTCCTCACCCCGGGATGGGGCGCATATTTCAGTTGTCAACAGCCGGGTCTGCTGCGCGCAGTGTCGTGTATACAATCATGGTTTCACAGTACCCAGCTTGCAACTGTGAGGACTTCCTTGTTATGGAATCGAAGAATGCAGCATACGTCCCCTGCAAACACCTTTATTACATTTTTCTGAAGCGCATGAGTTGCATATCCGCAGTGGACGTCTTCATCCATGCTCCAACACTGAGTTTCAACGAGCTGCACAAGGCCCTACGGCAGGACACTGGTCGGACTGCTTGACATTCCACATTCGGGAAGGAGAAAGTGGCAATTATATTACATTCATCTTCTTGCACCCTATTTTTTTGTGATGAATTATACACTTGGTGGTGCCGCATCGCCATGGCTACATGTGAATTTTGGTGCCGCAATACATGAGAATGTGGTTTTTGGCCATAAATGGCATGCGCATGTTTTTTTATTTTGGTTGTCTACAAATGGATCCGAGTAAAGCATACATTGTGTGGAGATTAACGGGCATTGAGGCCTATTTTAGCGCCGTTTATGGTCTATGTACTGCATAGTGCTTCCTTGTTACTGCTCTTCATTCAATTTGTAGTGATTTCGCAGCCCATCCTGGCGTTTTTGTCCACCTTTATGAGAAGACTCCAATTTGCTACAAATACATTGTTACTGTTCTGCAAATGTGATGCCTTTACAAGATTGCTAGTTCTGTGTCCCAGTGGGAAGGGTCCTACTGCACATTCCAGCATTTGCATACTGCACCTTGTGCAAACAGCAATCCATACGACAAAGGACACGTCCCAGCATACTGGCAGTGAATTGCAAAAAACCTTAACAGAAGATTATCCAAGCATGTATATTCCCCATATGGCACAGGGAAGCTGCTTGATTTCTGAATGAAAATGTATGTGCCATGAGTGTCGACGAGTCGAAACATGTCTACTCTAGCATGCAAGACCTATGGTCCCCTCGCCCAAGAAGAAGGAACTCTAACTGGCCTCTCAAGGACCTCCTGAGTGACCGGGTGCCTATATTTGAACAGAATGTCAGTGGTTTCTGTCGCCCGGTTGAAACTAACGAGGATGTCGTGTTTATCGATAGCTCCCCCTTGGTAGAAGGACATTTTCACAGTGGGCCCTGTGTTCCCCTCCTCCTCATCCTCATAACTGAAGAGAATGTCCCCACTTTCCGAGCCAGTCCGTCCACGCGTAAAGTTTTCACCTATGCACTCATCATACGTCCACTCGCAACAATTCCAGCGATACAGCAACGCTGTGCGTGATCTGTTCGGCTCCCACTCATGCGGAAAGTCCAGGTCCATGATGCGTAGGAACCACCTGCTCCCCAGCCGGGGTCCAGGAGAATCGTGCAATCCTGGAAGAAACTCCATTGCTCTCAGCTGGACAAGTCGAGGATCGTCCCTGTAAACATCCAGGAAAACAATGATGTCGTGTGCTTTCGGGAAAATGACTCCCGTCTGGCGTCGATAGATGTGATTCGGGCACGACATGCCTCACGACATAGCACAAACTCAAAGCAGGGAGGAGATGGGCACAACAGAGAAGAGTGAAGAGCAAAATGAGAGCAAGGCCTCCCTTACCGTAAGGCGGGTATTTGCTCTCCGGAGCCCAATTTTGGCGCCGTTATTGGATGGAGTGCGGAAGCTTCAGCCGAGAATTTTGTTTCCGCAAGTCAATTTCGGCGCCGTTATTGGTTGCAATCCCTAGCCTTCAGCCGGGTATTTGGTTTCTGGACCCAATTTCGGCGCCGTTATCGGTTGCACTCCGGTGGCTTCAACCGAGTATTTGGTTTTCGGGGCCCATTTCGGCGCCGTTATCGCCTGCACTCTGGGTATTTGGTTGGTGGAGCCCAATTACTTTCACCGTTGTTGGCTTCACTCCCGAGCCTTCAGTCGGCTATTTCTTTTCCTGTGCCCAATTACGGCGCCGTTATACCCAACCATCATGCACTTCTGCAACAGTACTATCCACGGTTATAGGTCGCCATTGCGTTTTCGGAGTCTGCAAACCCAGATCCTAATTCCCCTTGCGTCTCTGCCTCTGGGATAATTTCGGTGCCGTTATTGCCCAGAATTCAGTTTTTCTATGACCTGGCCTAGCGGTCCATGAGCCTGGGCTCCAAGTCATGAGCGTACACTGGTCCTCATGAGCGGAGTGCTTCCAGCATGAGCGCGGAAATCTTCGATTTTTGATTATTTTATAGTTTTGGGCCCGAAAAAAATCTGCCGAAATTCGAAGTGTGTTACTTTGCGGCTCATGGGTGAGCCATGCCCGCTCATGAGCTCATGAGCTCGCCGCTCATGAGCTCATGGAATAGCAACCCCCGGGAAATCCGAACGGCCCCGGACGGAAATTTGGCGCCGTTTTTCCATCCTGGGAGGTTTTTATATCGTCCAGTTTTGGGCCTCACCACCCGACCGGACTTCCTTTGAGGGGGCCCGGATGGAAATTCGGCGGCGAATTTCCATCCGGGGGATGGTCTCTGTCGGATAGGTCGGGCTTCACATGGAGGGACACCGCTCGGAGCTGGCCGGGCTGGACTACAGCAAGTTCGCAATTAAATCGGTTACATGCCTTCCCGCAGACGTCGACGGTAATATCTTCTTTGAGTTCCCTCCTCGGACGGACTACTCGAGGGCGTCCGGAATGTTGACAGATATGGATAGAAAACATGATGGTCATCCTTGGTGCGTCACCAAAACCACCAGCATGAAGATGCTCGATGGTGTGCGGGTGCGCTACGTTGTTTGTGCGGGCGCGTTGCGGTGTTTCTCCCCAACTTGCTTCCATTTTAAATCCAGAGGTCACAGGAACAAGACCGATTGGACAGGCACAGCTCATCAACCATTTCGCGCTCAGGAGAAGGTTTTGAACTCCACATTTAAGTGTGCGCATTGCAAAGAACCACCACACTGCATGTCTATTTGTAATGCCAAGCAGTTCTATGTGTTGCACCGTTTCCCTGACCTCACCCGAGCTTGCATACACATTGGTTCCCATTGTCACAAATTGGCGAGGGGGAATGTCGCGGCCCTTTGCCTTGAGGGCAGGGGGGGGGTCGGGACACATGAGGGGCTGCCCCTATGGTGGGGGCAGCGGCAGCGATAGGTACGGGGGGCTGAAGCACCCTTGAGTGCCCAAGGCACTCAAGGAGGCGGAGGCGCTCACTAGGTGGAGCCCCGCACACCGGGTTGCGGTGGGGGTGGCTCCACAAGGGGTGGTGGTAGCTTAGTGGGACTTAGTGGGGGTGGCATAGGACTCACCATGGGGGCGGAGACCTCGTGGTGGGAGTCGTGGGGAGTCTTGGGACTCATCACGGTCCATAGGGGCTGTGGTGAGTGGGCCAAGACTCATCGCGACTCATAACCGGGAGTCGAGGGTTTTCGTGGTGGTTCGCCATAAAATGGCATGGCTGGTTGTGAAACCCCCGCGGACAGCTACAGAAGTATATATAAGGGGAGTAGTGACCCCGAGAACGGTGCAAGCCCGTTGGTGACCAAAAACTAGTGAGTAAGCGAGCGAGCCGGAAAGCGACCAAAGAGTGGGGAGCTATTCCGGACTGCCATCTACCAAAGGGAATTCCACTAGGCCCAAATAGGTGGAGGGTTTAGTGGGCAGCGAAGGGGGACCGTTATGTCCCGGTGAGCAGCCGAAGCTCCAAGTTGGCCCGGCGGCCAGGTTGGGAGTCAGGCGCGCGCATCAAATCGAGTAACTATGACTTGAAGGGGAGCTTACCGAAGTGAGGTGCGCGACAGGGAACTCGCGGGAGGCTGCCCATGAGGCAGAGCAGCTCATTCAGGAGGAGGTTAAGTTGAGACCGGGTGCCAAACCCAAACAGATACAGCTCCAAGCCGCCCATAAGATGGCATTGGCCAGAATTATGTCGGAAGACGGGAAGATACTGTTTTGAATGAATTCATAGCGACTTCTCCGTTTGAGGTCCATAATGTTGTCCATGAATCCAGCAGTGCCTGTGCCGACTCTGAGTGCATTCACCTGGTTTCGAATATTGGGAGAGCTCAACACGGAGAAATGGTCCATCACTGCATCAAGCGAATCTGCATCCAACATTGGTTGTGTCGAATCCCCTTCACCCAGTATGTGTTTTTCCAGGAAAGCCTTGCTAGCTGCAAGCGCTATAGCAGAAGGTGTTGCACAAGGGGCATTGTGGAACTCATGCTTCAGCAGATTTCTAGCGATGTCCACGCTATCCCTGCAACTTCCTTTGGACACAGGATGCTTGTGTGCACCCATATGAATGCAGGCACGAGTCATTGTCTTGCATCGGTGTGCCACCTGGTACATACGAGCGTGGCACACAGAAACACAGGACGGGGAAAGTTTGCAGAACCTGCACACAAAAGTATTGGTCTTGGGAGGGGCAAGTCCTGGGGTGAAAGGATTCAGGGGCACACCTTCCCACTCACTTTCGTTTGGTTGAGCGTTGTTTCTCAGGCGAGGGCAAGATATATTCAGGCACTTGCAATGCCCAATGCAAACCGACCTTCGAAATTTCAATCCAATGTTGTTGTAGATGTTTGACGTTTTTGTCCTGCACCAAGGGTGTCCGTCATGTTTCTTGTCCATGCCCTGTAGAAGCCCAGCCAGTCCATTGGAAGACGTGGGAGGGTTGAGCTCAAACAAGATGTCCCCATCAAACTCTGCTGGCACGTATTGAACCCGCTGCACACGAAGGGACTCCCAATCAACAAAACGCAGCTCGCTCTTGCACCCAGGAACCCCTGCGAGGGCTTTCAATTTTGGAATGACACTCGTTATCTCTTACAATTCGGATTCATCCAAGAATGGAGTCTGCACTGGCGGAGGAATCTCAGAAACATCCTCCGAGGACGAGTCTGAAAGAGTCACGAATGTAGTGGATGTGCTCACCTCTTGTTTCACATGAACTGTGCCCTTTTGCTGCACGACCGATGCTGCAGTTCCAGGGATAATGACTGATCCTGCTGATTGTCTTCTCTCTTTTCCAAGGACACGGTATGTGCCTGGAAGGACTCTCCACTTCCTTCCACACTCGCCAACCAATGGTTTCTCCAAATGTCCAGAATCCAAATTCCCATCCTCGTCATACACCTCTTTTTGAACAAGCAGAGAACCCAATTCTAGTGGGAACACTGTAACCAGCTCATCCTCATGAACAACTGCAAACCCATCGTCGTCTGCAGTGGCAGTCAGTGGAAGACTACCTGCATTGGAATGAAATCGGGCTAGTCTATCTCTCTCCCTGGACATGTTTTCCTACGCTGACCGAAACTTTCGATTCACAACGGAATCCCCGAACTGATAGCCCGCAATTCTCGAAAGGGGATCCACCACAAAAAAATTGAGGTCAACAAGGGTAGCACTAACCCAAAGGCTGCGGGTGATGCATCAAAAGGATGCAGGAATGACATGCACTGAACTTCGCAGACAACCACGCTGAGAGACACCAACTAGAAAAACTGTTTTCAAATACAGGAAGCCACAAGAAGCCGTGCTGTTTTTGGATGAAAAACAAACCCTGAACATGACATGAAAACATCCTTTATGGAAAGACGGCAACAACCCTGGAGAGTAGTAAACAGGAAGACCCCGAATGTAATGAGGTTGTGCCGTGCCAGAAGAGCACAGCACAAACACTGACACTCCAAGAGTTACCTCGCACGGATGTGTGCAACACAAGATCATTTCCGACACAACCCTTTATACCGAATGACCCCATGGCGACGATGACGGCAAAATGCAAAGCACAGGGCAGGCAGTACGACACACGTGGATGCATATGTGAAGCACAACATTTATGGCGAATCTGCAAGAACTGCTCCAAATTGAACTAGCATTAGATTTCTACGGCACTTCCGAATTTGAAACCATGCAAGAAGGCCGCCATATATTGGCAGGCGGCGAAGTACATCTGACATATATCACAAGTACATGCAACGGATGTACATATTTTCTAGCACTTTATTTCTTGAATAATACAAAGATGCCGAAATGGATGAATTCCGTTCGCACACAATAACAACACCCGCATCCAAATACGGTTGACAATGTCCAATTTTGATTTTGGTTACATGCAATAGCAACCCTTGTTGCAAACGTCAAACTGGAGAGCTGTAGAGGCATCGTGGGGAGCCCTTGTTTCCAGCGGAGGAGGAAGAGAAGGAAGTCATTATACTTCACGAGCTCTAGAAACAGGAATAGTGCCACATATAGAATGAGGATGGAAAGAGTGGCCGAAGAGGAAAAGGCGGAAAAAGAGGGCAAAGAGCAAAGTTCGGCGATGGAAGAGCAGGAATCCGGAGAAGAACAGCAGCCTGCCATAGTTCCAAGAACAGATGAGGAGGACATTGCAACCGAGGGAGAGGCAGACGCCGAAGATGATGTTGAAGCTGGCCTCACGAAGACCCTAATAGTGGAAGAGAGGATGGGGGAGATGCTCCAGAACATGCGAGGCGTGGAGAGCAGTCCGAAGCGCAAAGGGTCCCCGGCGATTGGGGAGTCTTCTGGAGCAGCCAAAAAAAAGGTTCAATCTTTGAAACCCACCTTTGTGCTTCATTGCTGATGTGAACCCAAGTTGAGATTCTATTTCAATATGAACATAGTCTACACACGGCATCTCTGCCAGGTTGCATCAACCGCGAACAAGAAGCTCAAACAGTGTGCGTTGACGCACACTGTTTGAGCCTTCCATTTTGCTGGCTTGTTGATGTGGGAAACGGCCAAATTGGGGAACTACGGCAAGTTCAATCCACCACGAATTGGAAGCTGAAACAGTGTGCGTTGGCGCACACCGTTTGAGCCCCGCATTTTACTTGGTTGATGGTGTGCAAAACGGCCAGATAGGGCCACTATGCCCGGTTCAATCCTCCACTATTTGGCAGCTCAAACAGTGTGCGTTGGCGCACACTGTTTGAGCCCACCTTGTCATTGTTTTTTCATCTGAGAAACGGCCACAAACGGCATGTATTTGAGGATCAATCATCACTTACATGGCAGCTCAAACAGTGTGCGTCAATGCACACTGTTTGAGCTCACCTTGTCATTGCCTTTGTCATCTGAAAATCGGCCACATAGGGTATGAATTTGAGGATCAATCATCACTTTCCTGGCAGCTCAAACAGTGTGCGTTGGCGCACACTGTTTGAGCTACCCTTATCATTGCCTTTTTCGTTTGAAAATCGGCCACATAGGGCATGTCTCTGAGGATCGATGAACACTTATCTGGCAGCTCAAACATTGTGCGTTGGCGCACACTGTTTGAGCTACCCTTATCATTGCCTTTTTCGTTTGAAAATCGGCCACATAGGGCATGTCTCTGAGGATCGATGAACACTTATCTGGCAGCTCAAACAGTGTGCGTTGGCGCACACTATTTGAGCCCACCTTGTCATTGTTTTTTCATCTGAAAAAACGGCCACAAACGGCATGTATTTGAGGATCAATCATCACTTACATGGCAGCTCAAACAGTGTGTGTCAATGCACACTGTTTGAGCTCACCTTGTCATTGCCTTTGTCATCTGAAAATCGGCCACATAGGGTTTGTATTTGAGGATCAATCATCACTTATCTGGCAGCTCAAACAGTGTGCGTTGGCGCACACTGTTTGAGCCCACCTTGTCACTATTTTTTCCTTGTGAAATTCAGCAATACAGGGCATGTCTCTGAGGTTCAATGAACACTTACCTGGCAGCTCAAACAGTGTGCGTCAACATACACTGTTTGAGCTCACCTTGTCATTGCCTTTGTCATCTGAAAATTGGCCACATAGGGTTTGTATTTGAGGATCAATCATCACTTACCTGGTAGCTCAAACAGTGTGCGTTGGCGCACACTGTTTGAGCCCACCTTGTCACTATTTTCTCCCTGTGAAATCCGGCAATACAGGGCATGTCTCCGAGGTTCAATGAACACTTACCTAGCAGCTCAAACAGTGTGCGTCAACGCACACTGTTTGAGCTCACCTTGTCATTGCCTTTGTCATCTGAAAATCAGCCACATAGGGTTTGTATTTGAGGATCAATCATCACTTACCTGGCAGCTCAAACAGTGTGCGTTGGCGCACACTGTTTGAGCCCACCTTGTCACTGTTTTTTCCCTGTGAAATTCGGCAATACAGGGCATGTCTTTGAGGTTCAATGAACACTTACGTGGCATGTCTCTGAGGTTCACTGAACACTTACCTTGCAGTTCAAACAGTGTGCGATAACATCGGATTCCACAGGGTCGCATTCCGGGTCTATGTGAAGTCCCCCCTTCCCAAACGTTGAAATGGCCAACAACGCACAGTGTTTGAGCTCACATTTTCTTTTTTTTTCATCTGATAATCGGCCACTAAGGGCTTATCATTGAGGTTCAATGAACACTTACGTGGCATGTCTTTGAGGTTCAATGAACACTTACCTTGCAGCTCAAACAGTGTGCGTCAACGCACACTATTTGAGCTCACATTTTCTTCCACACATGGCATGTCTGCCATGCTCAAACACCATCGTTTAATGCCTCACTCTTATATCAATTTGAATGGACAACCCTGCAGGAGAAGATGCAAAGTGTGGCGGAGGAGATCCCTTCGGGGCTGGGGAAGGAGATCATTGTTGATGTTGACGATGAGTTCTATGAAAGCAAAGCCGCTGAGATGCTGGGGGGTCAGAAGGTAAACTCTCAGCTTGTGGTGCAAAGTATGCTTGCCCCGGGTGGGAGGTTGAAGATTCCCCTGTGTAGGATGGTTTCCATGCCCGTCGTTCGACCACCCCTCATCAAGGACATTCTCAAGCTAGAGGCCGAGTTTGTTCATGGGTATTTGGATGGATCCGCAGTGTTTTACGTTTGTACAAAGGATTCCAGGGGCAATGAGCTCCTTGTGGATGAGTCAATCGTGGACTCCTGGGATCCTATTTGGAGACAGGTGAACGAATCCTTCGAACTTCTTCTCTCCAAGAAACCTTCCACCCAGGCATTCTCGGGGAAGATATTTCACGTTTGGGATGGGAACCACTGGTTGCTTGCATGGATGGCTGTCATTGGGAGGCTGCACTCACAGGAGGAAGAGTGGCATTACTCTGTTTGATCGATGGTGCTGGATTGTGAGGGGAACATGATGGATCTTCTGACGGCAATGAATGATGTGAAGAGGTTGGTTTCTCATTATATGGAACTCCGATCCCACAGTTAGGGATACCCACATGTTCCCCAGGCCGGAGAAAGAGAAGAAGACCCAGCGTGTCATTCCTGTCAGTGACAATGTGCTGGACACATGGCTTCACAAGGCCACTTACTGGAGCCAGGTGTGATGTCCTTTCCTGTGTCACTTTCTTTTCTCTTTTCCTGTCCTTCTCTTTCCATTGCCTCTCACATTCGCTGTGTTTTTTTTTGGGTTCATTCTTGCATTTGAATTGTTTTGCAGTTGGAAGAAAGGGCACGGTCGGTTCTGCATACTCAGCTGGCTGACTATGGCATCACTATGACAACACCGAAGGTCTCCTTCGAAGCATACATGAGGAAATGGAGAGCCACAGTGTGGCACTCTTGTTTCTTTAGAGAGTTCAGCAAGGAGGGTGGCATCAGTCGAACATATGACCTTGACCAGCAAGAAAAAGGAGAGGAAGCCTGGAAACGATGCCTTTACAGGTGCACACCCTGGCCGTTCAGGCTACTTAGTGTGTTATGGTTGCAATGTACTGTGACGCATAGTTTAAGGGGGTCTTCCTGGTGTGATGGAAAAGCTGAGAGACAATAATTGCATTGCATAATGAGGCTGTCTCTGTTCCTGCAGGTACATAAAGTTTGTTCTCATGGAAGAGAATTGCTTGGACAAACATCCAGATTTCGTGGACCTCTGGCTTGTCCCTGCTGGAAATCAGACCATCACTACAACAAATTGCGGCTTTTTCGTCTTTGTGTTATGACTGCAAATGCAGTCATGGAAGCCATTTACGACTTCCTGACTCTGCAGACGTAAAGACCTAGTCAGTTGTGACATGGCAGATATGACTCTCCAGGCTGGCTGTCACGTGGCGCCAGAGCAGCTGTGGGGGTAGTCATACACGCTGGCATTACTGAATGACTGAACGGGTCCATGTCAGCCGCTGTGTAATAGAGACACGTGCTCTCTACAGAACACGCCACGTGTCAGACTGCGACGCCATCCGACTGCAGAGGAGGGAGTCAGACGTCAGCATGTGTCGCATCGTGATTTTGACACGTGGTTCCTCATGTCAATTGACACGCGTCGCTGTTGGGGGTTGTAGATTTACTTTATTGTTATTATAATTACTAAAATAATTATTATAATTATTTGTTATTATAATTATTATTACTGACCAACATGGGACAGTGGCACATTATTAAATAACGAATTTTTGAAATTATATTCTTAGATAAAATATTTATTCGCTCAGATACCAAAACACACCCTTACGGGGAAGGAGAGTTTGCCTTAGTGCCTGTGCTGAATTGCATCTGCTACTGTTACCTGTTTATGGATACTTTTTTATTGTCACTTTGGCAGTATCATATCAAAGTCACTCCAAACTATCTACCATCTACCCATGACCATCTACCCATGCAGGTTTCTTGTATCATTCCACAGGGAATCATCGGTAATCTGGAGCTTGAAATCCGGCTTTCTTGGATGATCTGGACCCACACTCTATCCCTGCTCCTTCAGCTATCCATGCCTCTGCATAGATCATGCATATATCCTTGCATTGCTGTTAGCAGCTGACAATGACAGCCTACATTTGTTCCAGCAAACACCCAACTCAACTTACCACACAAGTTCCTATTCTCAATTGCATCTGTTACTCTCTGTAATCCAAAAGTACCTTTTTGCCTCGGTTGTCCCACCATTGACTGGGGTCAGAAAAGTATTCATTCCACAGCTTCCCCTCATCTCCGTTAACTATTTTTCGATACTTTCCTGTTGTCACATTGGCAATATCATGTCAAAGTCACTCCAAACTAGATTCACTCAACTAGCTAACTTGCATACATTGAAATTTAGGGCCGGTTCTGATAAGAGGGAAAAACAGGGTGAAATGTGTTGAAGAAGGTGCCTTTATTAGCAGTGCTTGATTTTATCAATTGTGCCGCTACTCCTGCGGCTTCCAGTTCACCATCTACCCATGCAGGTTTCTTATAGCTAAATCCACAGGTAATCATAGGTAATCATGTGCTTGAAATCTGGCCCTCTTGGATGAATCTGGACCCATACTCTATCCCTGCTCTTTCAGCTATCACTGCTTCTGCACAAATCATGCATACTTCCTTGCCTTGCCGCTGATAATGACAGCCTACATTTGTTCTAGGAAACACCCAACTCAGCTTATCACACTAGTTCCTATATTGAATTGCGTCTGCCCTCTATAATCTAACAGGCATTAACCTTTTTCCCTCGGTTGTCCCACCATTCCACAACTTCTCCTCGTCTCTGTGACCTGTTTCTGGATACTTTCCTGTTGTCACATTGGCATCATGTCAAAGTTCAGATCGACATCTAGTACAATTCCACCACGAACCTCTTTGCTATTTTGCAGGGCTGCCAGGCTTGCACACATGTTGCAAATGTAACAAACGCGATGTGGTTGCGCTGCAGTATCCCTTCCCACACCACTTGCTCATAGACCTCTCCAAAGGGCCTCCATCCCGTGCCGCTGTTGTGCATATCCTGGGATCATCATCCTCCATGCACCCCAATTTGGCATACAAGTCCACAAGGGCATAGTTCAGAACAACATTTGTTTAATTCCAGCTTGGACGATCAACATCACACTGTGCACTTACCAGCCGATGTGTTTTTTTTTTTTTTTTTTAAATTGCATTTTGTTTTTTTTTAAAATTGATTCTAGTGGTGAGAGTCTCCGTTTTTTCAAAATATAAATACTCATATATTATATATATAACCAGAAAAGCATGTGTTGACATGTGCAGTCATGTAGTGATTCATCCATGTGATGATCTGGCAGAATGCATTAGAGTGAGAGTCATGAAGTCATATGTCTTTCTAGCAATATACACACGTCATTCTAGTGTAGCCATGACCGTGACTGGTAGTCATATCTGCCATGCCAATATTCGTGGTCAAACATGTTTGACCTATGTTCCGTAGAGTCCGGAGCCATGCAGTCGCATATACGCCTTCCCCAAACCTGCATTATGACTTCAAAAGCATTTTACGACTGCAAATGGCATTTCTGCCACAAATCTGTCATGACTGCGCACCCATGGGAGTCGTAAAAGCCGCAATCTGTTGTAGTGCATGTTTACTACTGGGATCTTGCATGACTGGGGCCCAGACCATCTTTCTTCTTGTGGTTGGTATTTGGATTGCCCTCCTTCTGAGACCCCAGCTCCGGAGGTGTCTTTGAGGAGAGAGAATGAGCGAATTGCAGCCACTGCTGCAGCAGCCGACCTCGACATTCATGAACGAAATTTGAGGACTCTTGCAGAGAAGGAGCCTCCCGCTCAGGATACCCCGGGTAGAGGTAGAAAGGCAAAGGGAAAAGATGTTGCTGGTGTTGTGGGGAAAGGAAGGGGTAGAGGGAAGGTGGCACAAGGGCAGGGAAGTGTTGCAGATATTGGCCCAGTGGTGCATGTCCAGCAGACTCCACCGCATGGTAGGGGATCCGTGAGAAAGAACAAGGGGGTGGTTGATCCCAAGGACCCGTACCATGCAGTGGAACATCCGACGAGGGTCATTCGCCCTACCAGGTTGGAGATGGCCAACGTCGGATTCCTTGCCATGATGGAGTCCAAGAAATCTGATTACAAGGGCGAGCCATCACCAGTGTGGGAGAGGATTGTCGAGTTCCTCGGCACGGTGCGTGTTCTCTTTTGCTTCTTCTCTGCAGTGGGCATGGATCGTTTCAATCCTCTTGAGTATTCCATTGTAATTTTGATTGCAGTCTAAAATGACCAAATCCTGGGTGAACGGGAAGGAGAAGCAATATGCAGCCAAACTCATAATCTTGGACATCCTGATGGGTTGGCAGTCCCGGATGTCCCTCCATCGGGTGCTTGTCCGGGTTGGAATGCTTTTGATGAGCGCTACTGGCGGTGGGTTTTCTCCTTTTGCAATTTTTTCCTGTCCGATGCAGGTGTTTTGGTGCTCATACAGTCCGCCGACGTTCGCAGTCGCCGTGCACTTGCCAGCTATTTGAAAGCCTCGGGCATGAGAGTCCTGAAGACATGGAATTGTGTGAACAACATGTACCTTACGAAGGGGATCGTCCGGGAGAGATGGTAAATTTGCCTTCTTCTTCCTCTTCTTGGTGGTTCTCGGATGGAGTTGTGTAGGTCGCTCGAACTCATATGTAGGGGCCTGATTTTTTAAGCTTCTTAGTTCCTTCTGGATGTGTTGTTCGCAGACTCGTTTGTTTGAAGCTGTTTGTCTCGTCCGAGTGCATCCACCGACGACTCCGGCCGGCATTTCGGAGTTCACCATCACTCATGGGGGCAAGTTCATAGAAGACAGGACAGATCCTCCCACGGATGACATGCACCACAACTACGTTGACAGCAACGTCTGCTTGCGAAGGGGGAATGGGGTTCCTTGGAGAGGGGCGAGGGAGAGGAGCCCGGCTTTCATTCAAACGATTGTGGAGTGCTGCACCTACACAGACGCCAGAGTTCTGGATTTGTCAATGGGCACAGGTTCGTCTCTTCAACATTCAGATTTCATGAGGTTTGATTGAGCTTGCACTTTCAGTACTTCCCACCGTTCCATTTGTGTCTTCAATGTCTGCTTCCTTCATTCTATTCCACTGCAGGTGCTTCGTACCACGCTTGCAAGGCCAGTGCGCGACGTCTCTTTGGGATTGAAGGGGATGCTGAGATTTACAAGAACCTCCTGATGGGTTTGGGTGGACACACTTCTCAAGTCCTTCCGAAGCCCCGTCCCGCTGATATTGATACAGAGGAGACTTCCGACAAGGAGCTGGACTCCAACTTTGCCTGTGAGTAAGTTCAACCTGTGGATGGAGGTTTACTATTTCATGAGCAGAAACCATGAGCCATGAGCCATGAGCCGCATGAGCCGCATGAGCGGTGAGCCGAAGTCTAAGATACGCGGATTTCATGAGCGGACTCCTCCAAATTTGGAAATGCGGCAGATTAAACAAGTATTAAAATAATAGTTTTTTATTTGACCTTGCCGTTTTTGGACGTTCCAGATCATGTAATGCGGCGAAGATATGTCGTCAGTAACAAGTCCGCTCATGGTTTTATAGATCCGCTCATGGAAATAAGTGACCGTGCAACGGGAAATCCAGTATACCACTGCAAAAGGACGTCGCATACTGGCCTGTATAGAGTATTCCGCGGTTTTACATGCCTTAACATTGGAATGAAGCTGACCCTTTTGCCGCGATTGAACCAATGGAGTCTGCACCAATACAGTATGCAGTACTTCACAATTCTGTCTTCTTCGGGTATTCGGCGGGAAAGGTTTGCAACTGAACTGGGAAATAGGGTGCCGCATTAGGGTTCGCACGTGCGAAATTTCGGAGCGGTTTGGTGTTGGCGAAGGCCGCCTCTGGGGGTACCTACGACGATACTTGGAAATTCGGCGCCGCATTTCCTTGTCGGAGGTCGAATGAGGAGAGCAAGTTTTCGGAAAGCAGAAAAACATGAACCCTCCAACATACAAAAATACATGCACGTGGAAACAAGTGAACGATATAGTAATATCTTAGTTCGATCAAAACAGGTTACTGGTAGGCAAGACATATGTCGGACCTTTGTGTGGCCAGAGTCTGAGGTACTGGCAGCAGTACAGTTCTACTATCCGATGGGCGTACCATTGTATGTGGACCGCAAGCCAAGCTCACTGGTCCCCTGGATCCATATTCAGAAGAGTGTGAACCTCCTGGGGGCTCAACCCTGGTGCATGTATGAAGTGATGAGTTGTGGAATTACAACGGAGTCTCTTTAGGTACACGTAGTACAAATGCTTGCAAGGGCAGTATGATGCCCCCTTGTTCGCCATGATCTGGAAGTCGGTGCAATTGCAGGTGGGTAATTCTGAAATGGTGATGGTGTACACCTCATTGCAAACACCTGAGCCCGCCGTGGCCATCTGATACACACGCCCGAATCCTGGTGGGGGCACTTCTGTTGAGCTCTGGATTGTACAGTTCATCCGAAGTGCATTCCCCATCCTTGTCTCGTTCACTTTTGAGGGAGGTCGCCGCCTCTTCGGTTTCCCCCAACGGTGTGTAGGATGCTTAGAGCTGTCGTGTCCCATTGTTCTTGCTCTCATAGGGGTCGGTGGTGGAGGCTGTGGAAGCGGAAATGGTTGTGTGGGCACGTCAGTGCGCTGCACCATCCGAAATCCTGCGGCGGTAAGGGCGTCGGCCTCAACCTGACTCAGATCGCAGCCTGGTTCCACCGGCCACACCGGGGGAGCCTCTGGCATTGTCTGTATGCCGTACTTGGGCTTTCCATACACGCAAGTCATAATGTCATGCCTGCAGAACCAGAACTGGGTGGTTGTCGCCTCCGCAAACTTTGCATGGACAAATCTTCCTGTAAAAGTAGGAGCAGGGACAGCCCCATCTGGATTCCTCCTTATCATCTCTAAACAACGTTGCCGTGTATCCACACGAATTGCGGAACACCTTCCTCGAAACGACGGCTTTGTGCGAGCAATTCTCCACTGTGAGGCAGACACAGTCGTCTCCACAATGGCTTGGCCATACTGCATAACAGCGGGCGGAATGTGGGGCAAGGGAGCGGTGGGAATTTGTTGCACGAAATCCCCGGTTGAAGGCGACGGCGATCTGGAATTTCTTGGGCTTCCACTGCTGGAAGACACATTGTGCGGCAACATGACGGGACCTCGAGGTGCTGTCCGAATGTTCCTGTCGGATCTCCAGGAATCCTCTTCGCACCCAGGTTCCTCTTCAATCCTCCGCCTGACAGGGCGAGTCCGGACGTCCCCCTCTAGGTGTTCACCTCTGCGGTGCAGAGGCGTCCCTTTGATCTTCTCTCGCAATGCTGTCGCCCATTTCACTGGATTCTTGGACCTCGAAGCTGTTCGTACCAACAATTCCTCCCTGTCCGGCCCAAAGCCCCATTGTTTGCCGCTCAGGAACTTGTAGTACGTGGCTTGCTGCATGATTGCTCTGTCGATGTCCTCCGTTGTGGCCGTGACTACGTCCACCAGATGTGCGGCAGAAGACGCTCGCCAGGAGGAGTGGACCGATTCTGCCATATTCGTGTTCGGCATGTCCGTGTCGGAATCCAAGCACCGCTCCTAGAAGGACACAAACAACGGTGAGGGACCAATCGAAATGTCCGTAACAGAAAGACAAATGAACGAAAATGACAGCAGCCTACCTCCCGCATGTACTGTCCGAACTGTCGATACCGAAAATGCCACCACCCCAACCAGCTGTGCAATGCTCCCAGATTGGTTGTCTCCACTGCACCTGACGTGTTCCACCAAGCCTCGATGATAGCAAACTTAACCTCCGCGTCATCAAATGTGGGTGCATCCTTCCACGCCGTACAAAGGACACGGTGTTCAGCCTGGAATGAGGTAGCAACAAATTTGGTAGTGTAGTGGGATAGACTCTGCATCCAATGGAATCCACAGGATCTCTCTTTCCCCTCCATTGGAACATTGGGGTCCTCACCGTACACACGCCGCACCGCTGCCCAGTTGGCCTGAGCGTTGTCTGCCATGAATCCCCTGAAATTGGGCTCTGGCAATCCCGCCCTTGCCATCTGCTGGTTTATGCCCTCCCACAGATGCATCTCGGACTGTGTGTCCTCCCCTTTCATCTCGCAGATTGCAATCGTCATGAGCCTCTTGGAGTGATAGTCATAAACATGCGCACCCATAGTCACCCACTGATGGTTTGTAATTCGCTTGATGTGATCAAACATCACCCAAGCATTCGACAAGTTTCCAGTTGTCATGCGAGTGACCAAGTCGACTCCACTCCCAGGCCCACACGTCGACATTTTGAAAATGTAACAACGATCGGATTCGCTGCCTTGCCCTGGAAACCTGCTACCTTGGATGTAGTCATATCCAGTCATTCGTTTCACCTCCAGGATTGAGTACATGTCCGACCCCCTGCCGAACTCCTGCTTGCAAGATACGATGTGATTCCGCACATTGGACTACAAACGTGCGAGACGGACTCCAAGAGGTCACGCATCTCGTCTTCGGTCAAGGGCTCTCGGTCGGAACCATCTTCAGACATGATTTTGCCAAGAGCAATCTTGTGGGCTGCCTTCAGCTGAATCTGCTTTGGTCTGGCTCCGGGGCTCAATTTCACCTCCTCTTTTATGATGTCGTGTGCTTCCTGCACAGCCTCACGCATGTTGCCTCTCGCCAAGGGGTGGCAGTGGACCCCAACGTGTATGCAAGCTCTAGTCAAGTCCGGGAGCAAATGGATTACGTAATATTGCTTGGCTCTGCACATGGACATGCACGTCGGTGGTTCTTTGCAATGTGCACACTTGAAAGAACCCGCAGGAGCTTGGCTGGAGACAATGAATGGATGATGCGTTGTGCCAGTCCAATCCGTCTCGTTTCTCCGCCCTCCTTTGGAGAGAAAGTGGAAGCAGGTGGGATTGAGGCACCTCAGCTTCCCCGCACAGAGGACATATCGTACACGAACACCATCAGCAATTTTCGTGCTACTGGTCTTCGTCACACACCAGGGGTGTCCGTCATGCTTTCGATCCATGTCTGTTAACATCCCGGAGGCTTTCTTTGACGAAGAAACAGGTGGAAACTCGAAGATGACATTGCCATCGACTTCGGGAGGCAGAAAAGTTACCTTTCTGACTGGGAATTTGGCATAGTCGAGAGCAGCCAGCTCGGAGCGAGAACCATCGAGGTGATGTTGTCGTAGGAGCTGCACAATGGACCGGGTTGGAGTTATGCTCGAGGGCACATGCGTAGCACCTACAGAGACGTCCATGCCGGATTTGAACGACCGTGTGGAGGACATGGGTACCTCAATGCAATCATCTTCCTCGTCGGAAATGTCGAATACGTCCACACGAGAAGCTATGGAGGGTCTTGACGGTCCAGGTCGGGAATGATTATCGTTGCATACCTCTCTGTTGGCAGTGGCCGCCTCTCGGTTTCCGGACTCCTTTGTGGATGGTGTGGGCAGCGACTGATTCGGAAAGGGAATGGGCATTCCCACAGCTCGGTACAGGATGGTGTCTGACGGGGGAACGTGCCATTCGATTCCGCAACCTCCGTCGTTACCTAGCACGACAATGGTCTCGTCAACCTGTCCAGGAACATCCTTCCTTTCTTCTTCCAAATAAACTGTGCCCGGTTTGAGCTTGAATTTGGAACAAAGGTAAGTTTCAGTCACTCTGCAAAGTCCTCCCTCGTTTGGGATCCAGGCTCTCCCAAGTTGCGGAGGACAGCAAACTATAGCGTAGGAATTCGGAGCCATCGAACACCGCACGGAGTTGGCAAGTGCGAGGTTCAGTATAGCGACAGACCAAGGCTCACAGGCACCATCTAAGTGGATCTGCGGAGTCCATCGACAATTGGAAGTCGCACATTGAAGTGGAAAGTATTGTTTCAAGCTACATGCATGAAGGTGGGAGGTTTGATTCCATAGCCAGTGAGTAGGACAATGATGGCCGATTCGGCGACGAAATAACATCTCCTGACAGTTTCTCCTGAGGGTGGATCCAGCAGTATTCTCGGTGCAGACAGGAACGTTCGCGCTGACAAGTGCCAGGACTGCTGGTTAAAACGGTCAGACAACCAAGTTGTGCTCATCAAGACTGGCCGCAATTGTGTTGTTTCGGAACAATGCAACCCATTGAGGTTCCAGATTTCCCGTCACGAGTGATTCTGTCGATTGCTGGTGGACGGAAATACGGCGCCGCATTTCCGTATTGCATCTTGGTCATGCAACAGAGCGACGGAAATGCGGCCACCGAGTTTCCGTCCGGGGGAAACCTTTATACTCTCCAGAACGGAAATGCGGTAACGCATTTCCATCCAGCAAGCACGGTATGTGAAGGTGGAACGGAAATGCGGTACCGCATTTCCGTTCTGATTGAGATTTATGAACAACGGGAACAGAAATGCGGCACCGCATTTCCGTCCGAGTCGCACTTTTCGACATTCCAGAACGGGAATGCGGTGCCGCATTTCCATTTTGTATCTGATGCATGGAGCTGAGGGATAGAAATGCTGCAGCACATTTCCGTCCTTAAAAGACATTCATACTCTCGAGAACGGAAATGCGGTACCGCATTTTCATTCAACAAGCACGGTATGTGAAGGTGGAACGGAAATGCGGTACCGCATTTCCGTTCTGATTGAGAATTATGAACAACGGGAACAGAAATGCGGCACCGCATTTCCGTCAAAGTCGCACTTTTCGACATTCATAAAGGAAATGCGGCGCCGCATTTCCATTTTGTATCTGATGCCTGGAGCCGAGTAAGATTCCGACAGCTTCATACAGCGCAATTCCGACCGGTTGAGACATTCACACTATCCAGAACGGAAATGCGGCACCGCATTTCCGTTCTGACTGAAAATCGTGAACTATCTGAACTGAAATGCGGCACCGTATTTCCATCCGAGTCGCACCTACCATCATTCCAGAACGGAAATGCGGCACCGCATTTCCGTTCTGACTGAAAATCGTGAACCATCGGAACTGAAATGCGGCAACGTATTTCCATCCGAGTCGCACCTACCATCAGGCCAGAACGGAAATGCGGCACCGCATTTCCGTTCTGACTGAAAATCGTGAACCATCGGAACTGAAATGCGGCAGCGCATTTCCATCCGAGTCGCACCTCCCAACATTCCAGAACGGAATGTATTAGATTTAAAAGGGAAATGCGGCACCGCATTTCCGTTCTGATGAAATATCCTGAAACATCGGAATTGAAATGCGGTACCGCATTTCCGTCGGAGTCCCACCATCCGACATTCCAAAACGGAAATGCGGCACCGCATTTCCGTTTTGTATGTGAGGCATGGAGCTGTGGAACGAAAATGCGGGAAGGCATTTCCGCCAGCGTCAGACGTTAATACTCTACAGAACGGAAATGCGGTACCGCATTTCCATTCTGACTGAAAATCGTGCGCAACGGGTACAGAAATGCGGCACCGCATTTCCGTTCGAGTCGCACCTTCCGACATTCTCGAACGGAAATGCGGCGCCGCATTTCCGTTTTGTATATTCGGCCTGGAGCTGTGCTACGGAAATGTGTTGCCGCATTTCCATCCATGTGAGACCTTCAACCTTTCCAGACCGGAAATGCGACACCGCATTTCTGTCCAGGTGAGACCTCTATACTTTCCCGAACGGAAATGTGGCACGGCATTTCCATTCATCAACTAACGTATGTGAAGTGGGAACGGAAATGCGGCGCCGCATTTCCCTTCTGAATCTCATACTTGGAGCTGTGGGACGGAAATGCGGCACCGTATTTCCGTTCAACAACTAAGGTATGTGAAGGTGGAACGGAAATGCGGTGCCGCATTTTCTTCCAACAAGTACGGATGTGTAGCAGAGTGATCGTACTTAACGAAATGCGGCGCCGCATTCGCATTCTCGCTCCAACTCATCAGACGCTGGGACGGAAATGCCTTGAAATGTGAACACGTGGAGCAACGGAATTGCTGCACATGTCGGCACTCTATCTGACTGAAGGGGCATGAGGCGGCGCGGCCTGACCGTTGGATAATGATGTTTGATTTTCGGACGGCGGGCGTACCCTCAACGATTCGAATTTCGTAATGACGCAAACTCCACGAGGAGACACTTTCGTCCAACCTTTCGAACCCAAGTGGTGCATCACCGCCGTTTCATCTACTTTTGTCGTGTCTCCTCAGTCACCCCTCTCGCGCCCTTTCCATCTGCACTCTTTGCCCCTTTTCCCTCTCTCTGTTCTTCTTATGCTCGAACCTGAGAGGGGGGGAGTTCGTGCACCAGACAGGAGACCTCGTCGCAAGCTCCGGAAATTATACTTCGGACGTAGGCCAATGCCGAAGGGGAGGAAGCAGATGCGTCTACAGGAGGAGATTGCCATCTCCGAGCAGCAGGCCACTCAGGCAACCCAGCCACCAGTGAGAGCTCCATGCGATCGGGCTGCGCGCAGCTGATCGAGCACCGAACCCCCCATTTTGCTTCTGTAATTCTTAGACTGAATGCTAGGAGACTTGAATGCAGAACATGTTTGCATGCCTAACAGGAAAGGTGGACGTGCTGGAGGGATCGCAGGAATCCGAAGAGCCGCAGGAAGAGTCCGAGGAGCTAGCTGCAGCACGTACACCCACCCGATCCCGAGCGCGGGTACTCCTGCCGGGCCTAGCCCTCTGCGATTCAAAGACGCGTCTTCGAAGGGCAAGTTCAAAGTCTCAGAGATCGACTCGCGTTCTTCGATCATGGAGAATCGCCAGCAGGGGTCGGGCCCTTCTCCAGCAAAGTCGAAGAAGAAGCAGCCCGTCCCTCTACTGGCTTCTGAACCGGCTCAGGCCGATTCACCCCCCCAACGCGAATGAAGCAGCAGGGTAGAAGACAGATTCTATTGCAGCAGACACCTTCACCTGCAAGGATGAGGAAGCAGAAGGCAATCAGGGCGACGGGCGAACAATCTCCCGCAAAACCAGCTTCCACGAGCTGAAGCTCAGTTCCTGGAGGATTTCCCGCCTGCAGATGTTGGGGCCGACTCTGCTGCAGCGAAGGCAATGGGATCGACCGTTGATCTCGATTTGGTACCGGAGGAGGGTGCTGCCGCTGAACGTTCGCAGGCAGACCTCACCACCGATGAGCTAGCAGGCCCGGAGGAGGCCTCTGCAGTGGCAGAATTGCCCGCACACAGGCCCCAGAGTGCAGCTCCAGTTGAGGATGCTCCACCTGCTCAGCCACTACCTGCACCTACAGACATGTCTCCGGAGGATTTCAAAAGTGCAGCGGATAAAATGTTGGAGGAGACACACAGTAGCATTGGCAGAGTTCTGGGCAGCAGGGTATTCCAGCGGACTCTTCGAATCCCACTCTGTCGCATGGTCTCCCTTCCCATCGTCAGGCAGGCCCTTCCCGGAGATGTGGATAAGCTCAAGTTCGCATTTCGAGAAGGGTACCGTCTGGGATCGGCAGCGTTTTACGTTTCCATAGAGAATGAGGACGGCGAAACCCGTGGACCCACTGCCGATGAATTGTCAACGTGGGATACCCACTGGCACACTCGCAACCACGAATTCGAGGCGACGCTGAAGGGTGATCCCGACTTCGGCCATATGTCGGGAAAAATGTTCTTTGTGTGGGACGGGAATCACCGACTTCTCGCCTGGTGGGAGTACATCAAGCAGAACCATGCCAAGCACATTGGCTGGCATTACATGGTGGAGTGTGTCATCCTCAAGGTGAAGGCGGCAGACTCCTCCCTCCTCAAGAATGCCATGGCGGACCTCAACTCGTAAGATACTCATACCCTCCCTAGCACATTCGAAATGCGGTGCCGCATTTCGGTTTCCATTCTGGTTTGATTCCGTGCTTCCGTGTACTGAACTGGAGAGTGTGCCTTGCAGGGTCACTGAGAATGCGTACGTGCATACCCACATGGCACATATGCTGTACAGGGTGAGGAAAACTGGTCTTACTGATCCGCAGATGTTTGCGGAAATGCTGGAGCCGGAGCTCATTCAGAAAGCCGTTGCAAAAACAGACCGGACATGGTATCGTCTCACTATGGATGGAATGGTGGAGGTGATATACGAAGTAAGTCGTGCTCCAATTTCCCTCTGCTCATCCTTCCCCAATTTCCAGTAATGTTTCCACATGAATCGAATGTAACGCTTCTGCATGTTTTTGTTGGCAGTCAAACATCAAGCTGGATTTGGCCCATGCCAAACGCTTCTTCATGGAAAGTGAGGGGCAGGTCAAAACGTTGCAGTCATTGACTGAGCACTTGAAGGAAGCCGGTGTCAAGTCCAGAACCAAATACAAGTCAAAGCTTGTGAAGCTGGTGGCAATTGCAGATCCGGCACTTGGAAAGGACTTCATCCCCGAGATTGCAAAACACTATTCTCGGGCCATGCAGCCGACCATGCAATTGGAGAAACTGCATCACCTCTCAACGGCATGTGTGGAGGCGAAAGAGAAGGTGAGGTTTCAATGCACTGAATTTCCTTCCTAGCAATAGCCACTCTCTTCCAGCCACTGACATTGGATCGGAAATGGCAGACACGGTGGCTGTCGATCTGGAATGCATCCGAGAGCATAAGGACAATGTGGTCTTTTCCACTGGAAGTTTCCGACCCTGCAGTGGATGTGTGGCTCAACCGTATGACTTGGTGGTTCCAGGTAATTCAAGGTACTTCCCCAGATTTGCTTTTCTGACATGAATTCCCTGAACTGCTACGTGACAATGCATTTGGGAATGGCAGGTAATGTCGAATGCAAAGGAGCAAGTCGTAATGCACACAAATTCGTTCGGCTTGTACGTCAAATGGGATGGAACACAGACATTGGAAGACTACGTGACACGTTTCAGATGTGCGTACAAGGACAACCTTTTCGCCAGAGAGCTACAGACAGCAAGAAGGAGCGTGGAGTTTACACATCAGGAGGGAGCGGGGAAAGCTGCAATGCGAATTGTTTACAGGTGAAGCACAGCTGCCCTTGTATGCGAAGCCTGGTTACGAGGTTTGTCTCGGAAATGCGGCACCGCATTCGCATTTTATGTTTTCGGTGGCACTCTGCCAGTAGGTTGGTCTCAAGTTTTGCTCACGCATGCTGACTGCCTTGCAGGTATATGAAATACGTGCTCCTTCAGACAGGGGCCCTGGCTCAAGAGCCCCCGTTCTTCATGGCTTGGACCGTGGCGGGCCCAAGCTGTGTCTACACACCCGAGATGCAGAAACAATGGCATCCCGCGCATCTCGTTGGATGCCCGTGGTACCTGGACATGTCTGGCGGTATTGTTGACGAGTCTGAGAAAGATCTGCACGCCTTGGCAGAAGAGAAGAGAAAGGAAAGACGTGTCCCTGCTGGGCCAAAGTCGGCAAAGGAATCTGCTGCTCTGGAAGAATCCAGAAAGGCAGCTGAGATGGCACAAAAGACGGTGGATGCAGCTGTGCAGGCCCAACAGAAGGGGTCGAAGAAGAGGACTCGCCAGCAAGGAGCAGCTGTTGTGACACCCGCCAAAACGAAGAAGCAGAAACAGCCTGTTCAGGAGAGGGTGAGGAAGAGGACTCCGATGGAGACTTTGCAACCAGCCCACCCCCCCAAACGCAGGCTGCCTCCCCTGTGCCCACCGTTGTCACGAGAGGCACGAGAACTGGCTCGGCAAAGAAGGCACTCTTCAACCCCCCAGGGGGGCACCCTTTCGAGCCGGTGGAAATGAAGAGGCCGAAAGTGGCTCCCGAAACTGTAGTCCAGTGTGTAAATGAGAGTTTCTTGGCGGCTTTGGATGGACGGGCAGCCAAGTTGGCATACACGAAGACCATGGAGGGTCTGAAGGGCAGAGCACTGAAGAAGGCGACTGCCGAAGAGCCTTCCGACACCCCAGGATTTCAGAATATGGTCTCGTTCTTTGAGAGGGTGTGTGCAGACAAGGATTGTAGGAGGGGCGAAATGCCACCGAGTGGTCTTGCGATATGATCATCTTGGATATTCCGGACGGAGAGCCTGTGGAAGGACTGCAAGCTTTGCCATCTTGGAACAGGTACTCGGAGGACTTTTGGAAGAAAGGATTCGGGCTTGCCCGCATGGTGTTGGACGACAGAGGCTGTGTGGTTGTCCTGGCGAGCAGAGGAAAAAACACTCAGACAGGAATTGCGAAGTGGACCCGCAAGAGCGCCGTCCCGATTCTGAAAAAGAAGTGGACGTGCATCAACACACTGGGCCTTCGGTCGGAAGGGAAGAAGGTGATTACGACACTGGCACTCGTCCATTCATTTGCTTGGGTGCTTTCAAATGCGGTGCCGCATTCGGTTTCTAATCGTTTTCCCCCTGTGTATGCAGACGAAGCAGTTCGATGCATACTGCTTTGTGAAGGAAAACTCCACCTTTGCTTTCCGGAAGGAGGGAGGAAAGGTTGACCCGAACTGCGACCCACTCGATTACGACGTTCTGTTCAACAACGTTCCCAAGGAACTTCTCCCTCATAGCCTCACTTCAACGGAACCCCTGCGGTACTCACGGACTCGGAGCCCTGCCTTCATTCAGACAATTATGGAGACATGCACAGACGTGGAGGGCACAGTGCTGGACCTCATCTGTGGGACAGGTATGCAGAATCTTGATCTCTGCTGTTCTGCAAATTCTCGTTAGGATGTAGTTCGCAACATCTGAAGCGCCATGTGGTAATGTGTGGATGGCATTGTAACAGGTGCCTCAATGTGGGCTGGGCGGTTTTCCGACCGGCACCTCTTTGCCTACGAGGAGGATTCATCCGTGTGGGGATCCCATCTGGAGGGGCTGCAACGGAATGTGAAGGCTCCCGACAGAGCGGAAGTCTCCTCGGATTCGTCGGAGTCCGAGGAAGACACAGTGGACATTGATGCAGAGGAGAACCCGGAATACGAGTGAGTGCAAACATTGTAAGTTTGCAAAGCCTTCTGGGTCATTTATGTCAAAGGAATTTCCCGACTGTGGTTCTCATTAGTCTCGTTGATGATTGTCATGTGCAGGATTGCAGGGTCCGGGTCGAAGCATGTAGGGCCTACACTTCCTGCCAGGAAGAATGTCCCGTTCTTTGCGAGGGCCGACTTCATGACGAGCCCGGTGAGGGACTACTCCCTTCCTAGTTATGCAGCTAAACTCGCAAATACAGCGATTAGAAGAAGTGAGAATCCCAGTAAAGTAGAGCAGATTTTGGAGAGGGCTAGGGAGGACAGAAGGATAAGGAAAGAGTTGGCAGCAGCTCAGACAGGTAGACGGGTACGAAAGTACATATGTGATTCAGCGGATGAGAGCGACGCAGACAGGGAGGAGGACGACCCAACGGAGGTGAGATGGACAGTTCCGCAAGGGGAAGATGGGATTTTTGAAAGCCTGGCCAACGAGCAGTCCGCTGGAGATGAGAGAGGCACTGAGGGGGTGGAGGAGGAGCAGGACAGTCTAGAACAGGATGAGGATTCCGATGATTTTCAAGATTAATAGAATTTTAATGAAGTCTCTGTAAATGTAAATTCTCTTCCAGAGTATATAAAGAAAATTCTGCCCGACATTCGTGACCCTCTCCAGTGTGCATTCCAGCCACACAATCGCCCAAACCAGGACGCTCCCAAAATCAGAAATGGGACAGGGCATTTCCAAAATTTTTGGCAACTCTAAGAACCTCTTTTGGAAATGCGGCACCGCATTTCCAAAACAGGGGAGGGACTAATTTTCCATTTCAATGTTGGCATAGTAAAAAGTAATCTGAATTGGGAATGCGGTGCCGCATTTCCAAAATTTCCTTTGTCCACACGCCAGTTTTGGCCTCTCCCGCTCATTGCATGGATGCCACCACGCTTACAGAGGTCGAACAAGGAGGTCGAACAAGGAGGCCGACATGGCGGGATTGGAAATGCGGTGCCGCATTTCCATATTGGGGATGGTGGTTGTTCGAACTGCAGACCCATCAACAAAAACTGGCACCGCATTCCATTGTAAAAAAAAAGTCGATGACGGACATGGAAATGCGGCGCCGCATTTCCAGAACGGACATCGCAATTTGTCAATTTGCAGACCCTCTCTCGGAAATGCGGTAACGCATTCCATCGCGCTGGTCGGAAATAGGTGCACTTTTCGAAGTGTTGGACGGAAATGCGGCACCGCATTCCCTTGTCCAAAAAGAAGTTTCCATTGCCAAGCTGGAAATGCGTCGCCGCATTTGCAATGCCAACCTCGTTTTCTGATCAATTTATAGACCCGTGTTGGTATTTCGTGTACCTGGACGGAAATGATGCACCGCATTTTCTTGTCCCACATGGAAATGCGGTGCCGCATTTCGATGTCCGACATGGAAATGCGGTGCCGCATTTCGATCCCGACTTGGAAATGCGGCGCCGCATTTCGATGCCGACATGGAAATGCGGTGCCGCATTTCAATGTCCGACATGGCGTTACTCTGGTATATTCTTGACACATGACTCACATACCGGTTACTCTGCTTTATTCAACCAGACAGACAAATTGTAGAAATGAGACATCAAATTGTAAACAGTGGGCCAAATCCGAGAGTTATTCAACACAATGAAACACAGTTATACAGAAGTGAGGTACATTCCAGGGCACACTCCAGGGCACATTTAAATTTCCCCCGTACAGGATCCTGGACCGATGAAGATTGGCTGCTGCATGAATGTAGCCGTTTCAGTTTCCTACCCTGCCATGCAAACTATGGGCAGTCACTGCCAGGTGGGCCGATAGCCACTGGACACGACGAAGTCCATCCCCTCTTCGATGTTAATGCGGCGCCGAATTTTCATCCGGGGGGATGGATTTCGGTGGCAGATCTCAAACTATAACTTGTTGATGAGAAAGATGTATGGCTTCATCCACCGCTGGCGTGATGAACACGTTCCACCTCCGTCGGTGGGTACGTGTGACCCAGATGCTCCATTTTGGAGGCCGGACTGCTCTTCCGCTTCGTATCTTTTCCAAAATCTAAGGGCTTCGTAGCTGTCCGCAAGGTCATCGGCATCCAAGTCGTCCTCAGGTCCTCCATTGCAAGGATGCCGTGCTTCCGGAACCGGGACGACTGCCCCTTTGGAGGCATCGATTATGCAATGTATTCGGCCACATCGGGAGACATTGTTATCTGGTACACAGATTACACAGAAGATACTGGTTCGATTGTGGAAACATTGGTGGCTTTTGAGTATATCGTAGGCCACTACGCCTTCGAGCGGGGTGACGATCTTGGTTTGAGGAGTCCGTGGCTCCTGCGCATCCTTGATTCCGATTTCCCAGCTACGACGGTCACCCATGCAGAAGAAGGCGCACTGCTATGCTGTTGCGGTGGAACTGCTGCCACTGGACGTGGGTGGACTCAATCGGAGAGACCTATTCTCCTCGAGGAGTGCGCTCCTCTTCTCCATTGTATGGGGACATTCGCATTGGTGTGGACGACGAAAACGTGAAGATTTCCATATTCGATGGTGGTATGATTGAAGGGCAGGACATTGTGGTGAACATCACTAGGGGCGGTACAACGGCTGCAATCGACTTTACATGGAGGAGCCCCAGGACTCATGAGCTAGTTCTGAGAGCAGTCGAAGTCCCATTGACAACGTGACTTGTATTCAGTAGGCACAGGGCTCAAGATTTGAGGGCACAATCAGCACAGTAGACGTGCTTCAAATGCAATTCATGTGGATCAATAAAAACCTCATTGTGCCCTCTTTTTATTCTATTCTGTGTCCATTGTTCCGAGAATGCGTCATTGCTCATTTCGTTTGGGATTGGGAGTGTGGGTGAATTTTGCAAATGGCTGGTAGGCTGAAATGGGCCCCCATTGTACAGAGCAATACCACCCTACCATTCGCGAAACATTGCCTTTCAATATATAATTCTAAATAACATTGCGGAACCTCCTTCATCGGGAGGTCCTTCTCCCCCTATGACCGTGGCACCCTAAACCCTATTCCCGCGGACACTCATTTCCGGAAAATAGTGCTGCTCATGTTTTTTTCCACACTTACGACTCTGCTCATGGCTCATGCCGCTCATGGCTCATGGCTCATGAAATAGCAGCCCCCCTGTGGATGCTTGCATTGTGGTTTCAATATCGAGAATCACTGTTCTTGAGGCAAAGTTCACATGGCAGACATCCTCTTCGTTGGACTTGTGTATTGCATATTGTGTTCTGAATGGGTTTTTGTCGACATGTGCAGGAGTCTGCGTGCTTCCACTTGCCCTCCAGGGCTATCACACCTATTTGGACTTCTTTCCAGTCCTCCTCGGTCTTGCGTGCTACCTGTCTATGCGGAGGCACTCGCAACAAGCATGACCGTTCATGGCACTCGGAGTCCACCCATCGACGGCCATGGTAGAAGACGTGGTGTTGGGGCCAGAATATTTGTGGATGACATAGCACAGGAGGTCGAGACTGATTCTGATGACTGTGACACTTGATATGAAGTTTTCTTTTGGTTTTATTCGGGGCCAAATTTGAAATGGGATGGTTGTGTGTCCTTGTTGTCCTGTTTGCAATGTGTGCGTGGAATGCACATTAATGGGAACAAACTATTGTTGGAGATGGGGGTTGCATGGACTGCCCGGATTGTTCCTTCAATCTATTTAGTGTTTTCTGGACCTCACAGACTTGAGTGCATTGCAAAAATAAACAAACGACTTTGGTTCGTGTACAACATTCACGCATCATTTGGTCGTTGGTCTCCAAACCATTCCTGCTAGAAGAATGGTTGGTGAATCCATCACGGTGAAGTCCACCTCATCAAAGAGCTGTGAGGCATTCTCAAATCTAATGAGCATCCATGATGCTCCCGCACATACCTGGCATGTTCGCAAGGGTGGTGAGTAAGAGAAGATTTCGTAGGGTTCCGCTTTAGATCATGTCAGTGTGCACCTCCTCACGACGTACCCACATAAACTTGTGAGGGCTTGGTATGTTGATAACGTCTGCATGGATGCAATGGATACAATGGATGTAACATATCCACTCTGCATTCCCGGGAAATGGCTGATCAACCCGCGGAAATAGGTGACACCCGCGGAAATAGGCCCTGTATGTATGCTGACGTGGCATGAGCCTGCGCTGGGCTCACGGTTTCCTGGGCTCACAGAATAGCACCCCCCCCACATCGTCGCTTCACCTCCAGAATGGAGTGCATATCCGAGCCACGCCCAATTTTCTGTTTGCATCAGACAACGTGGTTTCGGACATTCGGTGAACATACGTGGGACACCGACTCCAACAATGCCTCCATTTCCTCAGGGCTCGTCCAAGGTATATTTGTTCAAGATGTCCGCAGTGGGCAAAGGCAGTGGTGTGAGCATTGTCCGCCGAATGCAACCTGGAGGAGATTTGGCTAAATGTTGGTTGATGTTTGATCACTACAAACGGGTGAAGGGTTGGACAACCATGGCGTGCCATGTGTATGATCCAGCATACCAGCGTGTGCTCTCAATAGCAATTTGTGATATGCAGTCGGAGGACACTGAATCCCAGATGCTCATGTGGAATTCGCTCCTGGCCGTCATGCAGCGCAATGGAATACAGAACACAAATTTTGCGGGCTTCATGGCTGATAGTGCACAGGCAAATTTCAATGCAGTGCGGCGCGTGTTTGGTTTGGGGGATCCTAAGGTCCCAATGGAAAATAGGGAGCGCACATGCCTCTTCCATTGGAGTCAATCTTTGGCACGTCATACAAAGCGCTGCATTCGCCCTGACCTTCAGTTGGAGCACAGAAGGCTCTGTCTCAAGTACAAAAATGCCAACTCAATGGGAGAAGCTGAGAGCACTTACCAAGCAATCCGGGCTTGGTGGTTCTCCTCTGGTGCTGCTACTGGTATCCACCTGAAGGAGTTGGAGGACTGGTTGGTTTTCTGGCACTTCAGATACAGATAGTGGGGAGTTTTCATGACGACGGTAAGCCTCTTGAATCCCAAAATCAGAAATTTTGCATCGTGCCTCTTCATTTGGGGTTCTTGGATTGTCGCTTGCAGAACCTCTTCCATTTCCTTTCCTTCCTCACATTTCCATGCAATGCCTCCTGCAGGACATGTCCTTGGAGGACTTGGCCGACATGCCATCCTGTAATTTGGCGGAGACTGTTCATAATGCCTGGATGCAGCAATCTACCAAAGCAGGTCGTGACTTGTATGTGGCCACTGCTGATGACATGGTGCGGGCACTTACACAACAAACCAGGTACCGCAATTTTCTGATGGGATGGGGTGGAGGCAAGGGCCCCGGTACAACTTTGTTGATGCTAAGGGCTGCGAGTAGGTCCGGAGACCCATCCAAGATGGCCAGAGCTCTGAACAGGTGCACTGAAGGCTCCCCTTTGTAATCCAGGCTCCCTCATTTGGAAGGCGAGGAAAGATTTGGATCATGCAAAAGGAAATTGAACACTCTTCCAGGGTCAGATGGAGATTCCCATCGCCCAGACAGGGTCAATTTCTCTGTGCCAAAGGTGTCTCCAGTGCAGACTAAGTCGTGTGCCAGCCCCTTCCCAGGTGGGTCCTCCTCCTGTGGAGCAGGTGCAGAACATGCAAGCACAGCAGCAAGAATCCCATTGGAGGAGGTGGTGGGCATGGTGCAGGAATCTGATTGCATTGATAGTGAGTGGCATACAGAATGCACCCCACCAGGATCTAGAGTTGCTTGCATGGCAATTCGGACCCCCTCTTTCAAGAAATGCAAATCAAAAATATGCAAAGGCTCCAGGAGGACTCCAGCTCCAACATTCACATGGTTGTTCCGACCTTATCATAGTGGGGAGTCAAAGGACCACAAGTTCTGGTTCTGCCCAGATGATATGGCACGATGCGTCAAGGGAACAGTTCGTCCTTCGGTGATAATGAAACCCCCTCCCCCCGCAATTTGGCCTGTGAAACTTGGGACGTCGCTGTCAACAACCGAGATAAGCATGCTGGAGGAGGGAGGGTTTTGTCTTGCACGATCCCGAGTGGTGCCCTTGTGCACTGTCGGCACAGATGTGCCACATGCTCCGGCAATGCCTCCACCCGGTGCCGACTCCCACCCAACAAAAAGAGATGGAAAAACAGTGCGCCGTGTCGCTTCGGGTGCAGATCACGAATGCAAGATGGAATCGGCTAGAATTTTGCAGGCTCGGGTGGCTCGTATCACCAAAGTCCCTGCCCCGGGGTATGGACGGATTTACACAGTGTTGTCTATTGGCTCAGTTCTTCATGGCAAAGAATATCAAGTTACCGTGGGGAATTTCCCTACTTGCACTTGTCCGGATTTTGTAACGATGCGTGAGGGCGCTCTCGGCATGAGAGGGAAGTGGGTCCCCTGCAAGCATCAATATTACATATACCTTGTAATTATGTGTTGCGACGGTAAGAGAGACCAATTCATTCACCAAGCCACACTAGGCTACGGAGAAGTCATCACCCTTCTGCAGTGGGACACCTCACGTAGGGCTCCGCCAAATTCTCTTTGAACACATACGAGCAATGCCCGCTTCCCATGCTGGTTTCCAGGTTGCCGTGTGAAGACTTTGCATTTAGGACAAACACATACATTTCGTTCACGGAACCAGGGCAAATGCACATGCCATTCATTGTAAGCGTCTATCTGTGAATTGAAATAAAGTGTGTCAATCATTCAGAGCTCAATTCTGCCATATTTTCATATTCCTCTTTTTGTGCAAGCATTGCAGACATGGTGCATGGTGGCCCCCTTTGTTTTGTCCACGGTAATAGGCCCTCTTCTTGCAATCCTCGCCTATAGGACCTGCTTCTCCAGCAGATTTGTGCCGCTCATGCTTCCTTGAAGCGTGAGCTCAGCTCCCAGGCTCACGGGGCTGGGCTCACGCCGTAGCTACGCTGACGATGTGGATATGACTACATTCATGGAAGTAGGTTTCCAGGACAAGGGACTGAGGCAGATCGTTGTTTCGTATTCAAAATGTCCACGTGTGGACCTGGCAGCGGCGTCGAACTGGTCAACAGGATGACGAGTGGGGACTTGTCAAACAGTTGGGTCATGTTCGACCATATCAAGCGAATTACAAATCACCAGTGGGTGACAATGGGTGCACATGTCTACGACACCCACTGCAGGATGCTAATGACAGTTGCTATTTGTGAGATGAAAGGAGAGGACACACAATTGGAGATGCTTCTTTGGCAGGGAATAAACGAACAGATGGCCAAGGCGGGATTGCCCCCTCCAGATTTCCGTGGTTTCATGGTGGACAACGCACAAGCAAATTGGGCTGCCATCCGAAGGGTGTACGGGCAAGACCCCAATGTTCCCATGGAAGGCAAGGAGAGATCTTGTGGGTTCCATTTTCTGCAGAGCCTTTCGCAGTACACAACCAGGCTCGTGGCGCCAGATTTCAGAGAGGAGCACCGTTCCATGTGTCTTGCGTGGAGGCGCGCTCCCACCTTGGATGATGTAGAGACACAGTTTGCATGTATACGGGCTTGGTGGACATCGTCAGGTGCTGTAAGGAAATCAGACGAGGGAGCAATGGTCAGTTGGCTAGCATGGTGGCATTATCATTTCCTCCAGTTCGGTGACTATATGCGGGAGGTGAGTTGCACGAATTCGCGTCCCGTTGAATATTATTCTTGGCATTATTTGTAACTTGCTTGTAACCTCAACATGTGCTTGTGCAGGAAACGTGTCTTGACTCCGACACCGACATGCCCATGACAAACATGGCCGAATCAGTGCATTCTTCCTGGCGTGCCTCCTCTGCGGCGCATCTGGTGGACATCCTCACTGCCACAACGGAGGACATTGTGAGGTCAATTATGCAGCAATGCAGGTACAACGAGTTCTTGAAAGGGAAACAGTGGGGCTTGGGGCCGGACAGGCAAGAAATGCTGATGCGGACTGCCTCCAGATCGAAGAATCCTCGGAAGTGGGCGGCGGCCTTGCAAGAGGGCCTTCAGGACACGCCATTGCTTCGAAGAGGCCAACATTTGGGAGATGTTCATACCCGTCCAGTGAGACAAAGACTTGATGAGGCACCTGGCGGGGAAGAGGATTCATGGCGAGCTGACAAGAATATTCGCACGCTCCCTCGTGGTCCCGTGATGTTGCCCGAGGAGGAACAATTAGTCATGACCTACAGCTAGTGTATCATGGGGGTGTTTCCTATTTGTTTTCCTTCCCGCATTCATGTTAGCTAGTTACCTTACTGTTGGTAATTAAGTATCAGTTTGCTTCAGCAATCTATCGGATTCCATCAACTCATCCATTCATTCCACAGCTTCACTCAGATCTCTCTACACAGTGTGAGTATGAAGTGTGTATCAGATTAATATCTATCAAGTATCAGGCTGAAGCCATGGAGTCTCTAATATGCTCTACATTACAATTCTACTGCTTGCATTCATTAAGCATCAACAGATCATCCTCCTCCTACTCCGTGCTCTCCCTCTTTCTGCTTGCCTCATTTCCCCTAGTGATGTCCGAAGTCCCCCCAAGGAGGTTTACTATTTCATGAGCCCATGAGCCTATGAGCCTATGAGCTCATGAGCGGGCATCCGCGGAATTGGAATTTTCTTGCCTTTATTGACGGTGTTATGTCCTCTTACCTCGGTAATAGGGTCTGTTTTTCCTGGTCCAAGATGCGGAATGAGGTATTTCGGCGCCGTTATTCCCAATAACAGTGTGCTAAAATGGTGTTTAAAGACATCCATTTCGGCACCGAAATTACCTCTTAAAATGTGATATAATGCGGTATTTAATGGCGCAGAACGGGCTATTTCGGCGCCGAAATACCCAAGTGGAATGTGCTGAAGTGCCTTGTGCTGAAGGCTTCCATCGCGATATTTTGGTGCAGTAATTCATCCGTGGAATTTTTGAGGCCCATATAACGAAGGTGCGCACTGGGCTATTTCGGCGCCAAATTTCCCAATAGGAATGTTAGAAACGGCAGGGCTTTCATGGCTTCAAGTTCCCGGCTCGATGGTGTGCATAAATTACTTGTATGGTTCTTCACTGAAGTTTGCGTCTCTTCTGCTTTTATTATACATTTTGGTTGGCGGAAGAAATGTAGGGAATCGGACAAGCAGTCTGAACACAATGATTTTTCAAATCGTCAATATTTTCATTAAGTTTTTCAGAACTGTACAACAAAAGGATCCAAATGAGACTTTGCTATGGTGAGGATCCGCTATCACTGTCCGATGCATCCCCGGCCTCATGCAAGGATGGCTGCCTTCCATCTGCCTCCGAACCTGCACTGCCGCTACCGCTGTTACTCTGAGAAGCCCTCCCCTCAAAAATACCATCCTCACCAGCCGGAACTGTCCACCTGGGTGCGGAAGTGTCCTCAACATTCCCCTCGCTCTCGGACGCGGATTCTATTACGAACTTCCCTACTCTGCCTTTCACAATTCTATGTTTGGCCTCACGCCTCATTATAATTCTCTGCTCATTCCCGTATGTCAATTGCTCTAACCGAGTAGGCCTATCCTCCCTCCTGATGGCTTCTCTGGCAGCCGTGTCTGCATAGGCTGGTAGAAAAAAGGGCTTCTGGGGACTCGCGAGAAACGATTTTCTGGCAAAGAATGTCCGATGCGATTCTGTCTCCTCCTCTGCAACAGGGTCCGATTCGGGCAAGTCTCCCAGCTTCTCCTCGTCGGACGACTCTGCAAGGCTGAGTGTACGCACAAACATAAGTACATTAGAGTATTCAAACAGGGAATCATCGGCAGGTTGCATGGTCCCTACAACCGAAACCAATACACTTACTATGGTGCAACTCACTCGAAGACAGGCATTGGGGGAAGCGGCTTCGGGCGCCCCTGCATCAAACGAATTTCCTGGACTTCCTCCTTTTCATCTTCCTCCTCCCCTTCCACGTCCTCTTCTGCATTTTTGGGATCCTCAGTCGGAGGCAGACGCTGAAGGCCCGCCAAATTGTAATCGTACAAGGCCGTATCCCCCTCAAATGAGAACACAAATCGGTTTGACATCCTTCCCGCCCACATACAGGCACCTGCAAATTCATACGACACAACCACAGCCAAACTCAAGAATGAGTCACTTCCTCGCAATGCAGTCCACCATGTAATGCCAACTGATATCTTGCGGATGCATTTCAGCAATGTACTCTGTCCAGGCAAGCATCCTGTGGTTCCCGTCCCAAACGAAGAACATCTTCCCTTCCATGTGTGCGAATGTGGGATTAGTCTTCAGATAGGCTTCAAACTCGGCATTAACAGTGTGCCAGTGGGGGCCCCAATTCTGAAGCTCCTCTGCAATGGGGCCCCTTGTGACACCCTGGTCATTCTCAATGGAAACGTAGAATGCTGCCGACCCCCGTCTGTACCCTTCTCTGAAGTTGTGCTTCAGTCGATCGATATCCCCTGGCAGTGCTTGCCTTACAACTGGAAGGCCTACCATGCGACACAAAGGAACTTTGAGGTTCTCCGGATACACCATGGAGCCCAAAACGCGGCCTATGTTGCTATGAGTCTCTGCCAGCAACCTGTTTGCTGCTATGTTCATGTCTCGTGCGCTCATGAACATACCCACCACGAGTTTCTTACTTCTATCACCTCTGTCACTTCCCTCACCCCTCTCACCAGCCTGTCTACTGTCCTGGAGGTTTTGCTCCTCCGCAAGCTCCAGCAGGTTCTGATCGTCGCCAAGTCGTACCACGTTGTCGTCCTCTCTTTCTGTCACCTGAATGGGCCGCCCTTCTGTAGATCCGACTCCCACATCTCTAGCATCCTCCACCACATCCGTGTTTTCTGAAATTGACTGCAAACCCAATATCTCCGCTTCCAGTCTCCCTAGGGGTTTTACTGGCGAAGCCATGGGCTCCTTCTGCTTCCTCGGCTTCCAAACTCTAGGTGGGCTTTTCTGAGGCGATATCTGAGGTGTTGAATGAGGACTCGCCTGCCTCGATGCACTTCCACCTTGCGAGCGCAGCACCCGGGCAGGAGTATCCAAAGTTGACTGTGTTGCCTCGCCCCCCTGCGATCCCTCCCCAGCTCCCATGTCAAACAAACAGGAAAACATGAGACACTGCACGCAAAAAAAAAGGTGTAAAAAGAATATTGCGTATGGAGTGCTTCACATCCGCGAAGCACGAATCTCTCACTGGTGGGCGATCCGAGTCTCCGGATAACGAGGTCTGCATTTCATGCATGAGACAGAGCTTAAGTCGTGTCGTCGGCGGCTTCCCAAAATCCCGCGTCCTCCTTCTCTTTGCTGGAGTCGCCTGACCTTCCACAAACTCTATGCTACCACTATGTCGCATAAGGAGAGGAAACGCAGGAGAATGTCACTGCAGAATGGCAAGGAGCGAGAGAGCGAAGCGGTGGAACATGCAACCACTATGCACGAGCAGATGCGTAAGCAGCCATGTCTCCCGAAGCGTTGCCACCGTCCACCACTTTCTGCCGTATGAGTGATGAAGAGATTTTGACCCCTGACACGTTCGCACGGATGAAGTCGACTGGAACACGACGCGTGCCAGTTCCAGCCACCAGTACAAGACGGTTTATCCAAATTGCGGCACCGAAATACCTTCCGTTCACCGGATGCTGTTCCCGGAGCAGCCAGCATTAAATGAAATATCCGCACATCATGAAACCCAACCGCCATGAAAATCCCCTGCCTATGACATTCAACAGTCAGGTCGGTACGTTTCATCAGCGGACGGATGAATTTCGGCGCCGAAATTCATCCTATTCAAGTGCTTTCATACACAAACTTACGAATTTCGGCGCCGCAATTCATCGCTTCCCAAGTCCTCATCCGTCATGAGCAAACCTGTCATTGGGATATCGGAGCCGGAATTAATTCCGGGATAGTGGAAACGGCTGCACTTGGGCACATTTCATCCATATTTCGGCGCCGAAATTCATTACGAATATCTCCGTCCGCGCGTAGACGAGGTGAAATCATCCATATTTCGGCGCCGAAATTCATCCAGAGCGAAGACTAAATCGGCACCATGCTACGCTTTGCCGCCATCATTGACCCTGACGGATGATGTCCATGCCTGTTGGACTTGCCATTTCTGGACATTTAACTATAATCTCGGCGCCGAAATTATACTTTATGTGCGGCAACGTCTCGTGCGAAAAAGACCACTTAATGGATACTGTCGGTTTCAAATGAAAAAAATGGCTAGAATGCAATTAATTTTGACAGAAGGGGTTCAATATGCTGATTTCTCCATTAAATGCAGAATATTCCTGTTATCTTCGTCGAAACGGGGTATTTCCAACGATTTACGAAAAATTATATCATCCAGAAGCAAAAAGTAAGTGTCGGGTTTTGACGAATTTCGGCGCCGAAATTCATCCGTCGCATAGAAAATGTAATATTAGAGTTACTCATTGCGGACAGTAAAGATGAATTTTGGCGCCGAAATTCATCCATTTCAAAGAAAAATAAATATTGGAGAGAGGGCATTGGATGAATTTGGGCGCCGAAATCCGGCGCCCAAACCCTGAAAAGAATTTGGAGGGATGAAGTCGGTTGAATTTTGGCGCCGAAATTCATTGCTCGCGAAGAAAATAAAAAAAATTCGGGAGGACTTCGGATGAATTTCGGCGCCGAAATTCATTGCTCGCGAAGGGAAAAAAATAAATTCGGGAGGACTTCGGATGAATTTCGGCGCCGATTCATTGCTCGCGAAGAAAAAGGAAAATTAGAAGGGAGTACTTGGATGAGATTCGGCGCCGAAGTTCATCTGTCAAAAAAAAAAAAAAAAAAAACTTCAGATGAATTTCGGCACCGAAATCCATCCGCAGGGCAGCAGAATTAGGGTCGGAAAAGGAGATGAAGAATGAATTTTGGCACCGAAATACATCCATTCGGCCGATTCAGGATTACTGTCATTCGGATGTCGGCACCGATATCCGGACACGTGGTGAATCACGACTATAATCAGGAACACATTTATCCGTATTTTGGCATCCAAATTCAACCCTTATGTGCAAAAACAATTTGATGAAGAAGATGTTCATCCGAATTTCGGCACCGAAATCCATCCGTTGGGTGCTTGGTCAGTTTCATGAGGTGAACAAATTACGATTTCTGTCGCCGGAATTCATCCCCTGGCTTCCAAAGCTGTTACATGACAGAGATGTTCATCCAGATTTCAGTGCCGAAATTCATGGGAAGGCCTGATTTATTGTAGCCCAAGTGGTTGTACATTACAATTCAGGCACCAAATATCCGATGTGAACTTGTTGTTGTCGTCCATTTTTGTAACGTACGTTATACACCTTCATCTTTACGTGCACTGATCACCCATCCTGTTGGATACAGAATCCTCCAGAAAGTCATTTGTGTTATTAGGTAGGACACACTCTTCTCATTGCAGGACTTCGCTGCGGAGCGTACCGAGAGGTCCCGTCTTCATCGTGGACTCTCGTGTTTGGGTAAACGTGTACTTCCATCCTGATTCTCTGAAAGCTAAAATACCTGCGACCAAGGATTTGCGATTGTCACTGAGCAGTACTTGTGTGTGAAGTTCGGGCTCTGCCCTGGAACGGTGTTTTTGGAAGAGGAGACGAAGGATGCTTCTGGAAATTTTCTGGAAAGTGCCGTCATTCTGCATGCAGATTTCAGAAAAGGCAAAGAGTGGCGGCTCCCAGCTTCTGAATCCATCCGGTACAGTGCCATTGGTGAAATCGTGCCTAAAGAGTTCCCACGCTGGAACTTGGTTGATCCTCCTTCCAAAAGAGGGTCTGGCGTGCAAGATGTGAAGGATGTGGGCACCTCTTCACAAGCAGAGAAGCCTAAACATGTGAAAAGGGAAATCCAGGAAAACAGGGAAACAGTAGTCCACGACTTATCCAGTGACGATGAAGACTGTATGGTCCTTCCATCGTATGTTTCGAAGTCGTCCGTCACTAGGAGTGTTCAGCATACACCGTCCGACTCAACTTCCGTCCGCTCAGTAATCGACATATTGCGGAGGATGAAGACAACGGGTTCCCGCTCCAGTGACCTTCTTGGGCTTGATTACGACAAAACTCCAATCCATATGTCGGCCTCGCAGTGGAGAATTGCACGGACCCGTCCGACATTTCGTGGCAAATGTTGTGCTGTTCGTGTCGATACCAACCAGAGATGCAATGAGATGATTCGGAGGAGCCCGCAGGGCGGTGTGCCTGCCCTTTGCTTTCACAGGGAGATTTGTGTGCGCAAAGTTTGTGGAGGCCACACTGAAGTAGTTTTGGTTATGCAGGCATGACATCATGTCGTGTGTGTTCGGCAAGCCCAAGTATGGTGTACAAGGCATGCCTGAACCACCGGTAGTCTGGCCTGTGGCAACTGGTACAGATCTTACCCTAGAGGAGGCAGACGCTCTAGGAAGTGCAGGGTTTTGACTGGTGGAGAGGACAGACGTTCCACGAAATCCAATTCCCAGTCGTCATCCTCCTCCCACGAGAAGCTCTTCGCCCCGCATACCGCTGGGTGACCCCGCAGCTTGGCCCACCCATCGGTGGGGGAAACTGAAAAGACGGCGGCCACCAACAAAGGCGAACGACACCAGGATGGCCAACGCTCTTGCAATGCCCTGCATAGTGCAAGGTTGTAGGGATGTTCCTCACCCCGGGATGGGGCGCATATTTCAGTTGTCAACAGCCGGGTCTGCTGCGCGCAGTGTCGTGTATGCAATCACGGTTTCACAGTACCCAGCTTGCAACTGTGAGGACTTCCTTGTTATGGAATCGAAGAATGCAGCATACGTCCCCTGCAAACACCTTTATTACATTTTTCTGAAGCGCATGAGTTGCATATCCGCAGTGGACGTCTTCATCCATGCTCCAACACTGAGTTTCAACGAGCTGCACAAGGCCCTACGGCAGGATACTGGTCGGACTGCTTGACATTCCACATTCGGGAAGGAGAAAGTGGCAATTATATTACATTCATCTTCTTGCACCCTATTTTTTTGTGAGGAATTATACACTTGGTGGTGCCGCATCGCCATGGCTACAGGTGAATTTCGGTGCCGCAATACATGAGAATGTGGTTTTTGGCCATGAATGGCATGCGCATGCTTTTTTTATTTTGGTTGTCTACAAATGGATCCGAGTAAAGCATACATTGTGTGGAGATTAACGGGCATTGAGGCCTTTTTCAGCGCCGTTTATGGTCTGTGTACTGCATAGTGCTTCCTTGTTACTGTTCTTCATTCAATTTGTAGTGATTTCGCAGCCCATCCTGGCGTTTTCGTCCACTTTTATGAGAAGACTCCAATTTGCTACAAATACATTGTTACTGTTCTGCAAATGTGATGCCTTTACAAGATTGCTAGTTCTGTGTCCCAGTGGGAAGGGTCCTACTGCACATTCCAACATTTGCATACTGCACCTTGTGCAAACAGCAATCCATACGACAAAGGACACGTCCCAACATACTGGCAGTGAATTGCAAAAAACCTTAACAGAAGATTATCCAAGCATGTATATTCCCCATATGAGGGAAGCTGCTTGATTTCTAAATGAAAATGTATGTGCCATGAGTGTCGGCGAGTCGAAACATGTCTACTCTAGCACGCAAGACCTATGGTCCCCTCGCCCAAGAAGAAGGAACTCTAACTGGCCTCTCAAGGACCTCCTGAGTGACCGGGTGCCTATATTTGAACAGAATGTCAGTGGTTTCTGTCGCCCGGTTGAAACTAACGAGGATGTCGTGTTGATCGATAGCGCCCCCTTGGTAGAAGGACATTTTCACAGTGGGCCCTGTGTTCCCCTCCTCCTCATCCTCATAACTGAAGAGAATGTCCCCACTTTCCGAGCCAGTCCGTCCACGCGTAAAGTTTTCACCTATGCACTCATCATACGTCCACTCGCAACAATTCCAGCGATACAGCAACGCTGTGCGTGATCTGTTCGGCTCCCACTCATGCGGAAAGTCCAGGTCCATGATGCGTAGGAACCACCTGCTCCCCAGCCGGGGTCCAGGAGAATCGTGCAATCCTGGAAGAAACTCCATTGCTCTCAGCTGGACAAGTCGAGGATCGTCCCTGTAAACATCCAGGAAGACAATGATGTCGTCTGCTTTCGGGAAAATGACTCCCGTCTGGCGTCGATAGATGTGATTTGGGCACGACATGGCCTCACGACACAGCACGAACTCAAAGCAGGGAGGAGATGGGCACAACAGAGAAGAGTGAAGAGAAAAATGAGAGCAGGGCCTCCCTCACCGTAAGGCGGGTATTTGCTCTCCGGAGCCCAATTTCGGCGCCGTTATTGGATGGAGTGCGGAAGCTTCAGCCGAGAATTTTGTTTCTATAGGTCAATTTCTGTGCCGTTATTGGTTGCAATCCCCAGCCTTCAGCCGGGTATTTGGTTTCCGGACCCAATTTCGGCGCCGTTATCGGCTGCACTCCGGTGGCTTCAGCCGAGTATTTGGTTTCCGGGGCCCATTTCGGCGCCGTTATCGCCTGCACTCCGGAGGATGCAGCCGGGTATTTGGTTGGCGGAGCCCAATTACTTTCACCGTTGTTGGCTTCACTCCCGAGCCTTCAGCCGGCTATTTCTTTTCCTGTGCCCAATTACGGCGCCGTTATACCCAACCATCCTGCACTTCTGCAAAAGTACTATCCACGGTTATAGGTCGCCATTGCGTTTTCGGAGTCTGCAAACCCGGATCCTAATTCCGCTTGCGTCTCCGCCTCTGGGATAATTTCGGTGCCGTTATTGCCCAGAATTCAGTTTTTCTATGACCTGGCCTGGCGGTCCATGAGCCTGGGCTCCAAGTCATGAGCGTACACTGGTACTCATGAGCGGAGTGCTTCCAGCATGAGTGCGGAAATCTTCGATTTTTGATTATTTTATAGTTTTGGGCCTGAAAAAAATCTGCCGAAATTCGAAGTGTGTTACTTTGCGGCTCATGGGTGAGCCATGCCCGCTCATGAGCTCATGAGCTCATGGAATAGCAACCCCCCCCCCAAGAAGTGCTCCCCCACTCTTTCCAGCAGTGATTCCCCAAGAAGTGCTCATTTTCCAATCCTCGCTCCTCGCTTTATCTTCCTACCCGTTGTTCTAACCGTTTCCCTCACTAACCGTCACCCGTGAACTAACATGTTCCATTCGCAGATGTTGTTCCCCACAGTCGTTCCCTGTCCTGCTATCCGTTCCCTATGGTCGTGACAGCTGTGTCAAGCTGTGACTGGCTGTGCGACTGTGTTGGACTGTGTCAGCTGTGTCAAGCTGTGACTGGCTGTGTCGGCTGTGTCGGACTGAGTTGGCTGTGACGAGCTGTGTCGGACTGTGACGAGCTGTGTTGGCTGTGACGGGCTGTGTCGGACTGTGACGAGCTGTGTTGGCTGTGACGGGCTGTGTCGGACTGTGATGAGCTGTGTTGGCTGTGACGGGCTGTGTAACCCCCCCTAAAGTGCGCTGCTGTCACCCCTAAGGCTCCTGTTGGTCTCAGTCTATGCAAAAATTAAGGGTACCCCACAGATCCTGTAAAAGTGTCTAAGTCCCAGACAGTCCTCTAACATTACCCCTTCCCCTCTCAAAAAGCCGTGTCCTCACGGTTTACTGATTGGGATTAGCAAACCTTTGTGAGCGAGCACCTTTCTGACGTTGAGAGTCTTGTGAAGGACTCTGTGTACGACCTTGAGGTCTCTCACTGGTTGACGGAGATGATTGAACACTACCTGGATATGTAAGGCCCTCTGGAGGCTGATATCGAGGTAATCTTTCAGGCATAGGAGACCCCCGTCGCTTCTTCTCTGCCATCTGAATTGCATAGTCTTCTCCCATGTCAAAAGAGTCCGCTGAAGAAACAGTTGTATCAGAATCCTCATCTCCTCTCAGGTGTTTTAACTGCCGAACTTTTTGTGGAATCCTCTGGGGCATACAATGTTGTCCTATCAAGTCTGGAAGTTTAAACTTTAAAACTTGCTGTAAACGCTGAATGGTAAAATTGGTGAAGACCCTGAGTTCCTTGTCTGTCCAGGTGAGTGGGGTACCAATGACTTGTGAATTGTGCAAGTATTTCCATGCCTCATGTCCTTTAAAGAAAATATCGTCAGGGCCGAATTTCTGTGTTGACAAATTGTTCCAGGCCGCATGAAACCATGAACGAATTTGAGAATCCTTTTGCATCATAACTTTTGCCTCATATAGGTACATATGAGGTGGCACTGAAGGTAAGACCCAATGATCCCCACTGGAATAACTCAGAAAGCACGATTGCATCTTGTGCTACTCAATGTGATAACGTACCAGAAAACAAGCAGCGTAGTATAACCCGCAGCCCATGACAATACTTGCTACCTCCTTGGTCTTGGTATAAATGAATCCATGTACAACTTGGAAGGCAATTAATTCCTTCAACATGGTACCTGCCTCATGCCAGTACTGTGCAAAGTGATGATCCTCAATTGGTCGATTGTTCGGAAGAACTTTAGTCGTAGTTGCCACTGGCAGCCAAATGCGCATGATTTGATAGTAATGTGCCTTTGACTGCGGAGGACTAAATTCTTTCCAACCCAAATCCAACACAATGGGAATTTGGTTGAAGGGCATAATCATAGCCCTACTGTACTCCCTTGCAGCTGGAGTTTTAGGTGGGTTAAAAGCAGCATTCCCCCATACCTCAGGCTGTGGTGGCTGTGGTGTGGCTGTAGTAACCACCGGGTCAGCTACTGGCACAGTGACTTGTTGTGGTGTTGGTGGCACTGGCTCTTGTACCATTGGCATCTCCTACACCTCCTGTGAAGAAGACTGAAAAGCTAAAGTTCTTGCTTTTAAATAAGAAAGCCATTAGCTGTTCCTCAGGTACACAGACTCTCTTGTCAATATTTGAAGTGAGGTCCTCCACTTGAGTCTGCAGGTCGTCTACATCCTCCTGTAACTCCGCTATCCTACTATAGACATTGTCTATAGTAATTGTGGCAATGTTCTGCACTTGCAGTCTGAGCTCATTCATCTCGCTTTCGGTGAGCTTTCGTGGTGCTTTGCCCTCCACTCGCCCTTGTGCTAACCAGACCTGCATAAGGTGGTTATCCACCAAGTTGCTTGTGGTACTTCTGAGAGTCTGCTCCTCTCTGAGTTTGTACATATCTAACTGCTGTTGTAAAGTCTCCATGCGCTTCGCATGAGGTTCAACCAAATTCGCATAGGCAGCAAGCAGATTATTGGCTTCCTTCCAAGCCTTGTTAGCGACAGAGATTTCATTTCTATTGGCCATGACCGTTTGTTGTAACTCCAGGATGTGCCTCTCTTGGTCAGCTTCAACCTGTCTGTATTGCTTGAAAGTATCCTCATTACGACAGATTGTATTCTTCATATCGACAATGAGTTTCACTTGCTCAACATTTTCTGCCTCTGCCTTCGTACATCTTTCCGCTTGACTGTTTATTTCTATTGTAGATTGGTCAAGCATAGTTGTGAGTGTGGCACATTGTATGGCCATCCTGTCATGCACTGTCTGCAACTCCGTATGTAGTGCATTCACTTCTTGCAACTTGTTTTCATGCTTCACCTGCATTTGGTATAGCTGTTGCTTATGTGCTTCGTGCAACTGGTCTTGCGCGAGGCCTGCCTCAATCAATTGTTCCTTGGCCAATTGCAAAGCCGTTTCTATACTCTCCAAGTCTTGCTGCATCTTGAGAGTGACTTCTTCATCGACCTTATTGGCACACTCAGTGGCTAGTTGAGCCTCAAACTCCTTCCTGAGTTCCTCTCTCAAAGCTGTCAATTGGGTAGTTGGAACATGGGATTTGACATAAGTCCCCAACAAATTAAGTGTCCTGCTTATGGAACTCATAAGCATGGTCTGTTGAGGGTCATCATGGTGAGCTTGCTGCTGTTCTCCCTGATCCTCAACAGTGTGATGCCTCACGAACCACTCAGGCCATTGTCCCACCAGATTTTCTTCTTGAACCACTTCATCCGTCACCGGTGCTGCAGTGTCTTGACATTCTACCTGTGGTATCTCCGGCACAGGTGTGTGTATTATATGCACCGCAGGGTTTCCCTTGGACAACTGTTGCACCTCTGGAATTACTGTCTCCTTGACCAGACCAGAATATTCATAGAGAAGGTCCCCCTTCTCAATTTCTGCCACCACCTGTTCTGTAGTGGGAATATCTAACCCTTCTTTCTCCAAATCAATTATTTCTGGTGGAACTGCATGGACAACTTGTGGTAACTCTGTGACAGGCCGATCATCTGGCTGTGATGGCTGTGATACTGAAGTAACTTCCTCTTCCCTCTCTGAAGGTCCCGCTTCCAATAATAGCAGTTCTTTGTGCTGCTGTGCCCCTTCCTGCACAAGAGCTTGGGAAACATTATCATGTGGATTCCGTGAAGCCAATGGATCCGCCACTACAGTCTTTCCCCGCCCTGTATCTTAGTTTGGGGTTGCCCTGCCAGTCCACCCTCACTGTGTGAAGAGCCTTGCTCTTCCATTGCAGTGGTTTCTGGCTCAAACACTCCCATCTCCTTTCTTTCTCGAGCATCAAGTATGCCAGAATCAAGAATTATTTGAGCAATGATTGGGCCAGACACTATGATAGGAGACTTTGCGGTAGTACCCTGTAATCTTTTCATCTCCTCTACCAGTGCGTTGTACATTATGTCCGCCCATTCTACCTCTTCTCCTCTCAGGGCTTTGAGTATTTTCTCTGTGAAGGATCTGCTCAAATACTGTTGGTTCTGTTTCATGGCAAACAGAACGTTCAATACCTGGCCTACCTCCTTTAGCCCTGGGTACACGGCCTTGGTACAAGCATAACCCTGAGTTTTAAAGAAACTCCCTTCTTGGAATAAGTCCCCTACAGTTTTGCCCTGTGCTCCTCCACATGCACCTGACCTGCTGGCAATTGAAACAATTGCTGTAGGTATAGGGGAGTAATTTCTAATTCAACTCCCTTCACCGTTGTTGCTCCTATCTTAGGCTCAAAGTTTTGCAAGAATTGTAACATGTACTGTCTATGGTGCAATGTCCAATCTTTGTTTTGCAATCCTTGCAATCGCAGCTCCTTCAGTAACTGTACCGCCTGTGGAGTAGCAATCGTTTGTTTCTGCAGGATTGTGGTGCTCTTCACCCTGATTTCCTCCATTCCTCTCACTCTCTTCATTCTAGACCCACAGAAATGTTTTGGCTGTAACAATTGAAGAAATGCTTGCAGGGCACAAAGCATAAACGTATGGTTGCCACAAAAAGCTATGGGTAATTTCTTGTAAGCCTGCGGGGCTTGCAAGCATCGATCAAGAGAAAAGATCCGCTCTGTTCTTTCGTCCCTATGCCACTGCGTAAGTAATATTGCGAGCGTATAGTCTGTTAGTTCCTCCATAGCTTCAAAGCTATAGCATTGATGGTTTGTCCCGTCGAGACGCCCGTTACTTAGAACGACGCCGACTCTTGCGCTTAAATTCCCTCCAATTTCTTGATCCCTTTTCTGGCTTTCGATTGGCTGTAACCGCTGTGACTGGATTTTAGATTTAATTTTCTTTAGTGGACTTTCCCTGCTGGACTATCCACTAGGATAACACATGTGACAAGAATTTCGCTTTTCTGTACTTGCCGTTTGTTCTGTTGCCCCTTTTCCGTATTCATTAATGGGCCCGCCATTCATCCAAATTGACGTGCTAATTAGGTATTTTGACGGCCATTCTTGTCCTCTTTCTTGATGACATCTGTTTTTGTACTTCCTTCTCAGCTGTGTGTTGCGCCCTGACTTCCACGTGTCCCTTTCTAAACTGGCTTCCGTCCTTTCTTCCGCCGGCCATTTCCCTGAAGTTATCCTGCGTCCACCTATCACTGATTCCATGGATTGTGTAACCCTAGTAGGCTGTGTTGAGCTGTGACAGGCTGTGTCATACTGTGGTACGTCGTGATACGTTGTGTTGCACTGTGGTAAGCTGTGATAGGCTGTATTGCTCCGTGCTGGGCTGTGATATGTTGTGTCGCGCCTCGCTAGACTGAGATAGGCTGTGTCACGTCGTGATGGGCTGTGATAGGCTGTGTCGCGCCGTGCTGGGCTGTGATAGGCTGTGTCACATCGTGATGGGCTGTGATAGGCTGTGTCGCGCCGTGCTGGGCTGTGATAGGCTGTGTCACGCCTTGTTGGGCTGTGATAGGCTGTGTCACGTCGTGATGGGCTGTGATAGGCTGTGTCGCTCTGGTCATATATGCTCGGCTTAGCGACAAGTGCTCCATACTCCGTTGGTATCACTGGTGCAGCCGGTGACTGCTTTTGCGTTTCAACATGCAAATCATGCTGCAATGGTTTGTCATGGATACCACTGTACCCTTTCAACTTATTGGCATCTCTTTGTTAATGGTTTGTAACATGGCGGTGTTGTTATCATACATCTTTTGTATGACATAAGGTCCTTTCCATGGTGATTTAAGCTTAGAAGCTTTAATCAACTGAGAATTCCAGTCATGGAATACCCTGGCCTGTTTCAGCCACGGACGTCCCAATAATAAGGAGTAAGCCTCCATGACTTCATCCATCTTTAACACAGTTACTGTGATCATAAAGATCATCTTCTGTATCTGTATCTTAACTCCTCTTATTAATCCCAATGGCTGTACACTTCTTTGATCTGCCATTGTTACTGTAAATGGGGCTGGTTTCATGTTACTTAGACCAAGCTTCTTTCTTAATTGGTCTGTCATGATATTTACTCCAGAACCTCCATCTATCAGTACATCAGTTAGTTCTGTGCTTCCAATTCTCAATTGGATTACTGGCATAGAATCATCAAAGTCCATGACTGTTTCTCGCCCTTCCGGCTTCACATTATAACTGGTCACCTTGCTGTTCAGGTCTGTGTTTCCTGTCTCCTGGGCAATTCGATTGATTGCTTGATACAGCCTGTGCCTACAATAAGGTGCCACAGCCAATAGCTGTCCAATGGTAATTTCTGCTTTGGTCTGGCATATTACTTCAGCCAAAGTCTCTTCATTACTTTGCATGTCTGCATCTTCTTTCTTCCTTTCATCCTCACTCCCTTCTTCTTCTCCATCAGAATCAGAGGAATCTGCCACAGGAATATCAGTACTCTTCTGCATTTCCCTCATGGTATCTGCCACTTCCTTGTGCAGTTCCTTCTCATCTCTCCAAGCCTCATCATCTTCAGGCATATCACTGCCACCTTCATTATCATCTTCTTCCTCTACTACTGGAGGTATTAGTTTGGCTTTACTTCTTGTTACTATCATTGTACTTACTTCTGGTACAACACATGGCCTAACCATGTGAGCTGCCACCACTGGGCCCTCATTCACAGGAGCTCGCATCTCATTCTGGTGTCTAATCCAGAATGAACAGGCTGCCTTGCGATGTCCTGACTGATTACAATAGTAACATAGTTCTTCACCATTGGGTCCTCGCCCTTGGTCTGCTCTTGGATTATTTCTGTAATCCTGATTCCCGGGTTGGTAATTCCCCCTTGGATTACCCTGATAGTTGCCTCTGGAATTTCCTTGGTAATTCCCTCTTGAATTACCTCTCCCTTCCATGCCATTGTTATAACCACCAGACCTACCATAGTGGTCCTGATCATTGTTTCTTCTTGTGGCATTCTGTGGTGGTATGGCCTTCATTCTGGCACTTTGCACACCATACGCCCTTCCTCCAATGTGTTGCAACCTCTGTGGCATACTTCTTCAAGATTTCTTCCAATCTTTTCTCATAGTTATCCCTCTTCAACTTCTCCTTTCTCTTACTCTTCCTTTTTAGTTCTTGCTCTTCTTCTTCATCTGATTCATCCTCAGAGTCCTCATCATCCCTTTTCTCTCTCCTGAGCATTCCCAATTGCTCAATTCTGTTTGCAGTTTCAAATGCCTTGTTAGAGGACTGTCGGGGACTTAGACACTTATACGGGATCTGTATGGTACCCTTAATTTTTGCACAGACTGAGACCAACAGGAGCCTTAGGGGTGACAGCAGCGCACTGTAGAAGGGGGTTACACAGCCCGTCACAGTCGTCACAGCAGACACAGCCAACACAGCCAATACAGCCCGTCACAGCCGACACAGCCGACACAGCCGACACAGCCCGGCACAGCCACACAGCCAGTCACAGCCCGACACAGCCAAACACAGTCGCACAGCCAGTCACAGCCCGTCACAGTTTCACACAGCCAGTCACAGCTTGACACAGCTGTCACGATCATAGGGAACGAAGAGTAGGACAGGGAACGACTGTGGGGAACAACACCTGCGAAGGGAACATGTTAGTTCACAGACGACGGTTAGTGAGGGAAACGGTTAGAACCACGGATGGAAAAGATAAAGGGAGAAACGGGGAATTGAGGGATATCATTCGGAGGAGGACTTCTTGGTCATAGAGGAGAGGGGATCGGGCAGAGATGAAGAACGGAAGTGAAGATAGAGAGATGATGAGTAGATGCTTGATATATGCAAGGCTGTAATGATATTGTAGAGTAGATTAGAGACACAATGGCTTCGGCCTGATACCTGATAAATCATAATCGGATACTTTTACGATACAATCACACTATGTAGAGAGATCTGAGTGAAGCTGTGAAATGAATGGATGAGCTGATGGAATCCAATAGATTGATAAAGCAAACTTATACTTAATTATCAATGGTAAGATAGCTAACATGAATACCAAAAGGGAAACAAATAGGAAACACCCCCATGATACACTAGTTGTAGGTCATGACTGATTGTTCTGCGCGGGCTGAGTACTTAGAGATTTCCAACTCTTCTATCTTGGAGTTTCCGCCTCGAATAGCGAAGGGATGGGTGAGTAAAAGCCGAGCGACATTTGGCAACCATACTGGGGACCTGATACATGAACAACCAGATGTGACAGGCATCTGGTGGGATCATGGTGGTTGGACCATTAAAGAATTTGAAGTGAATCAAATTCCCTGTGGAACGAAGGAAGAAAGATTGTCCAAACAATTCTTTCAAAGGTTCTTGGAATTGCCAGACGGTTGTAAAGAAAATATTCTTAAGCGAGTGCATGATGCTGATCCAGAATGGGGTCTGGAGAAAGGAGTGATAAAGATTTATCAGGTAGCCTGTAGAGGAAGAGCACGTTGGTTACCAACATTGGTTTATGTGATAGCATTGCTATCCATTAAACGAGTAGAGTTTGAAGGCTGGGAAGAAAGAAAGGTGAATGTTTATACTCATATGCATGAAGAGCTTGTACTGGTAAAGAATTGGATTCCAAAGGATATTTTGTGGATCAAACTCACACCAAGAACAGCTTTTCAGACTTGTTTGCCATATGGTTATATGGTAACGGAGACTTCAAGTATAGCCAAAGGTGCATTGAAGCTTGAAAGAAACCCAGGCATATACGAGAGATATTACAGAAGAGAGTTTTGGTTATTGCCACATTAAAAGAAATGAAAGACATGGGACATGAGTGATGAAAGAGAAGCTAGACGACAGAGATATTCAGCAAAAAGAGAAAGCTATCTGAAAGCTAATTATCCATATCTTTGGGAGAGAGGAATAGACATAGGGGAATCATCTGGACCTCTCACACCATTAAGATCAAAGAGTGCATCACCTATACCGGAAGAACTAGAGTTGGATGCCACTCCTTCTGTTTCTTTGCAAGAAAGATTAAGGGAATTGGTACAGGAAGAAGATCAATCACGAGGTGAAAGATCTGAGGTACATCCTTGGATAAAAGACTTGACAGAAATCTTTGATAAGAGTTGGCATGGAACACCAAAAGCAGGAACTCCAGTTTCTGAAGCAGAAGGTGAAGAAGGAGAAGAGGATGTGGCAGAGCCAACGGAGAGTTCAGACTCTCCAACACCATTACAGTTGAGTTACATGAGTGAAGAAGAAACCCAAGGGCAGAACTTGGAGGATGAAAACAGAGAGAAGAAATTAGAAGAGGAAGAATATGAAGAAGTAGACCCAACAGCTGAGGTTGAGACTACAACCAGGACATCCCAACCCGTTGGACCTGGATCAAGTGGAGCACTTGGATCACAGGCCAACGAAGGTGTCGGCTCAGGGGGATCAGGCGGGCTGCCTGGATCTGGCTCTGGGGGGACAGGGAGTGTGGGAAGTAGTGCAACTGAAGCTGGGAATACTGTGAATATCGTGGGGCCAGAAGCAGGGAGTGCTCAAGGGCCACCACTTGGTGGAAGATCCACCACAAAAACAACAGGTCCAGAAGGACCAGCACCAGCAAGGGTGCCAGCACCTGTCAGTGGGCAGAAGGTAGGGCCACAGATGGCGTTACAACCAACACGGGCAAAACCACCCTTTCCAATATATGCAGGAAAAGGGGATCCCGATGTACACATTAGCCAATTTGAGCACATGTGTATAGTGAACAATGAGAATGGCGATGATGCCAAGATGAGACTGTTTCCTTGTTCACTTATCAAGAAAGCAAGTGAATGGTATGCAAGATTCCCTGATAATCATTTCCTAACCTGGAATGGCTTGAATACAGCATTTTGAAATAGGTTCAGGACAAGTAAAACTGAGGATGAAGTGTATGGAAGTTTACAACAGCTGAAGCAGAAGAAGCATGAAACTGTTGAAGAGTATATGGAGAAGATGGAATTGATGATGAAAAAGCTGGCTGCAGTACCAGCGCCCGGGTTACAGAAGACTTGGTTTGTGAGTGGACTAAGACCAGAGTTGCAAAAGAAAGTGGATATGTTACCCCATAATACAGTGGAGGAGGCATTTGAAACTGCGAACAGAATTGAGCAATTGGGAATGCTCAGGAGAGAGAAAAAAGAAGATGAGGACTCTGAGGATGAGTCAGATGAAGAAGAAGAGCAAGAACTAAAAAGAAAGAGTAAGAGAAAGGAGAAGTTGAAGAGGGATAACTATGAAAAAAATTTGGAGGAAATCTTGAAGAAGTATGCCACAGAGGCTGCAACACATTGGAGGAAGGGTGTATGGTGTGCAAAGTGCCAGAATGAAGGCCATACCACCACAGAATGCCACATGAAGGAGAAACACTGTACTATCTGTAAAATGGATAACCATTCTACTGAGAATTGTTACTACAACAGAAGGACAGCTGCAAGAGAACCTAGGCAAGTAAGGGTGCATCAGGTGCAGCCCCAGCCAAGAAGAAACAATGATCAGGACCACTATGGTAGGTCTGGTGGTTATAACAATGGCATGGAAGGGAGAGGTAATTCAAGAGGGAATTACCAAGGAAATTCCAGAGGCAACTATCAGGGTAATCCAAGGGGGAATTACCAGCCCGGGAATCAGGATTATAGAAATAATCCAAGAACAGACCAAGGGCGAGGACCCAATGGTGAAGAGCTATGTTACTATTGTAATCAGCCAGGACATCGCAAGGCAGCCTGTTCATTCTGGATAAGACACCAGAATGAGATGAGAGCTCCTGTGAATGAGGGCCCAGTGGTGGCAGCTCACATGGTTAGGCCATGTGTTGTACCAGAAGTAAGTACAATGATAGTAACAAGAAGTAAAGCCAAACTAATACCTCCAGTAGAAGAGGAAGAAGATGAGAATGGAAGTGGCAATGATATGCCTGAAGATGAAGAGACTTGGAAAGATGAGAAGGAACTGCACAAGGAAGTGGCAGATACTATAAGGGAAATGCAAAAGAGTACTGATATTCCTGTGGCAGATTCCTCTGATTCGGATGGAGAAAAAGAAGGGAGTGAGGAAGAAAGGAAAAAAGAAGATGCAGACATGCAAAGTAATGAAGAGACTTTGGCTGAAGTAATATGCCAGACCAAAGCAGAAATTACCATTGAACAGCTATTAGCTGTGGCACCTTATTGTAGGCACAGGCTGTATCAAGCAATCAATCGAATTGCCCAAGAGACAGGAAACACAGACCTGAACAACAAGGTGACCAGTTATAATGTGAAGCCGGAAGGGCGAGAAACAGTCATGGACTTTGATGATTCTATGCCAGTAATCCAATTGAGAATTGGAAGCACAGAACTAACTGATGTACTGATAGATGGTGGTTCTGGAGTAAATATCATGACAGACCAATTAAGGAAGAAGCTTGGTCTAAGTAACATGAAACCAGCCCCATTTACAATAACAATGGCAGATCAAAGAAGTGTACAGCCATTGGGATTAATAAGAGGAGTTAAGATACAGATACAGAAAATGATCTTTATGATCACAGTTCCCAGTCCTTGCTATGGATATTGACATCATCTACAAAGACCTTGGCGCAATCTTTAATTTCTTCCTTAAGCACCCTATTCATTGTTCTTTGGAAAGTAGCAGTGGCATTCTTTAGCCCAAATGGCATGACCAGCCATTCATACAATCCCTTCTTTGTGATTACTGCTGTTTTGCTTATATCTCGGTCGTCCATCTTAATCTGCCAAAAACCAGATTGTAAATCCAGAGTAGAGAACCACTTGGCTTTCCCCAACTGGTTCAAAACATCCTGAATTAATGGCATAGGGTAAGAGTCCCTCCTAGTCAAGCGGTTCACCGGCCTGAAATCACCACAAAAACGCTTGGATCCATTTTTTTTTGGTGGAAGGGTGACTGGACATGACCACTCTGAACTACTTTCCTGCATCTTACCTTGTGAGATCAAAGTCTCAATCTGTCTTTGTACCTCGTTTTCCTCCCACTCTGATAGGCGGCTGGGACGACTTCTGCAAGGGGGAAAACCTTGTGTATCAATTGTATGTTCCACCTCACTGTAATCACCCAAGTCAGCTTTGCTAAGAGCAAAACATTCCTGATTTTCTCTTAGCTCTTGCTCCAGTTCTATCCTATGTTCTGGGGCTAGCTCTGGATTGATGTGAAGTCTGGATTTCAGACTTCTCCAACGACTCTCCATTTCTTCTTCATGGCTGGGTTCCCAACTCTTTCCCTCCACCTGGTGTACAGAGTTAGCTACCCTCTGCCTTTCTTCCTGAGTCACAACCTGATTCCAATCATGGAAATCATCCTCTATTTCCACGTTGTTGTTCCCTAGTTCACCATTCCAAGCTTTCTGGTAAGCTTCCTGTATGATAGAGGCAGCCATGCTACGATGGGTCTCTTCCTGAAGGAGTTCAGACATCCCTTGGTCTTCGAACAAATCCTCCCCTAGGTTGACATTATCTATTATCTCCTCTACATTCTTCAGGGCTCTATCTACCTTTTCGTTCTCCTCATATCCTCCCATCTCCTCATCTTTATCAGATTCAGAGTTGTCAGAGTCTAGAGATCCTTCCTCCGTGTCCACAAACTCTTCCTCGGGCTTTCTTTCTTCTTCCCACAAACCTAGGTACTGTTCATCTGATGTCAGGGTCAAGACATTTCCTGCTGACGTAGTGCTTGCATACCTTACTTTGCCCTCATCCCCTCTGTGGTAGGCTGTTCTAGTGACTGCAGGCTCATTATAATTTATGGTGTGCAAAGGGAAGTGAGCAAAATCCTTTCCTGGCCCATAGCGTACACGAATCGTTTCAGCTTCGGTGTCAACTACCGCGCCAAACTTTTTGAGAAAGTCCAAGCCCAAAAGCATGTGATACGTATCCGTGTTCACCACCATAAAGGACAAGCGATTGGTCAGTTCTCCTACTTTGACCTTGATGTCCTCAAGTCTGCCCATTGCAGTCTCAAGAGCACCTGAGGCTACTCTGTAATTTACATCCTTATCAGTAACAACAGATCCCATCAGACCAAGATCCCTGACTGTACTTGCGGATATTACAGAAAGCATGGCACCGGTGTCAATTTGGCCTAATACTTGGTAATCTCCCATTGTAATCATTACATGAAGCGCTTTAACCTTACCAGTATAAGCATACGATATCGTGGGCTCAGCGTGTGCTGAGTACAAAGGCCTTGGAACATCCCTCACTATTTCTACACTGTGAGTTGTCTCCTTTTGTTGTACCATTGCCCTTTCCACCACTTTGACCAGCCCCTTTAATTTGTCTAACTCTCCGGGCACAGTCATGATTAGGTCCATGGGAGACCAGGATATTCTCCCCTTATAGAAGTGGTTCAGGATTCTGGATTTAGTACCTCTTTCTATGGCAGCTTTGAAATTGTTCTTTGGGTAGATCTCACTCTTGGTCTTGTTTGGCTGTTCACTGCTCTCACCATTCCTCTTTGGTGACTCTGTAGGTTCAACAGTAGGACTCTAGACAGGGATACGCGTCCTTGGAAGTCTGACTTCATTGATACTGTTTTGTGACATCAGATCTGTCATTTCTGCGAGTACATCATCCTCATCATCATAGAACACATCTACAAAGTTAGTTCCAGGAGTTCCCATCATAATCTGGTCGATTTCTCTACTGCACTCACTCTCTGTATGCCCTAGTACCTTGCAAAAGTTGCATCTCACACCACACATTTCCGTGGAATGCCCAAACCGGTGACATTTGTCACACTTAGCTTGGGTTCTTCCTTCAGGACAATATGTAGCTATGTGACCTTCTTTATGACAAACGTTACAAAGGCGAACACGAGGAGGTGTTCTAGATCCAGAGCTTTCTCCTATGACTGGTCCCCTATCAAAGTACTTCTGTAGGGTAGTGTTTAGCTGATCAAGTCTTCTGTCCACAGGGTTGACAAACACAACTGACTCATCTGTATCATCTCCTTCCAATGGCTCTAGAGGTATTTCCCCCAACTTTCCCAGGCCCCTCTCAATCTCAATGGCTGTCTCAAGTGCTTCCTCTACATCAGAGAAGCGCCTGCCCAGCATTACTCTTGCTATTTCAGGTCTCAAACCTGCTGCAAATCTACGCCTCTGTTCCAAATCAGACGCCCCACTTCTTATAAACAACCGGTTCAACCTATCAAAGTATGTCTGAACCCTTTGTCTATTTTCTTGTTTGATGGTATCCATCCTCAGCCTGATTTCTGCCAAGTCAATGACACCAAACTTGGCTGATATGGCTGCCCTGAAATCTTCCCAGTTGCCTGGTCTAGGGTTTGTTTACGGTACCATTCATCAGCCTTGGCTCTCAGGTTGAGCCTTGCTACCTTGAAGGTTTTATCCTCATTTAAATCTCTAACATCTGCCTCCATCTGAATCCTTTCCAGCCAGTCATTCACATCCTCACTATTCCTACCATGATAGGGCACATCTATGCTAGTTGGACTGGTCATTCTTCTACTCTCTAGTCTGAGTTCAAACTGGTTTTAACACCTAATTCTGATTCTAATTTTTCTGAAACACCCTTAATGCTGACCTCTATACCACTCCCACTGTCCATTTCGCAACATCTCTACTCTACCTCCCCATGTCACTTCTCGTGCCATGGTATTTATCTTCTCCCACCTTCCTAACTCTCTTATCCAAAGTACTATGGTTGTTCTTCCACCAGCATGTATCACTCTAAGACATAAATCACCATCAGCTATTCTCCAAGCAGGGTTGAAGAAGTACAAACAAGGGTCTGCGTAGGCATTTGGTGAGCGTCGGCTGAAGCAAATCAGCACATCTCCAATGCTTGGTTCATCAGGAATCAGTGTATGGTCTCTGCCTGCCATCAAACCATCCAACACAAATCAAGATCCCTAGCTAGTAGATATCACGATTTAACGAGGCTCTGATACCAAACGAAGGGGCGTGAATCCCCTTCTGGGTGATTCCAATCTGTACTCCTCCCCAGTTAAAGTTACAGCAAAGGAAGGAGCGCTCTAGTGATCCAACCATCTTCACATGGCTGTGGGTTTCCCTTAGTTTGTTCATGATCAGAGTTCATGCAATCCTCATCCACGCCGCAGCGGAAGAGAAGACATGGATGGGGAGTTTTTGAATTGTTCTTGCTCTTGATTCTACTTTTATACAACAGCCTTGCCCTATGATCACAGCGCCACCAGTGCTGCCATGATCTTTTCTGTGATGCAACCAGCCCTATGACAGCGCCGAACACGACCCTTAATGTGAAGCTCCCTTGAGCAGTGACACGTCGGAAGCCCCCTTTGTAATGGTGACACAGATTTAGAGGGAGGCAGCTCAGATCTGCCATGAACTGCAGGGCCACTGGTCTCTTTCAGGGTTCATGTTTTCTTCATCTCATCTCCCCAAATTGGGCCATCCCCCATCAACCCCTTTTACTGAGCAGCTCTCTCCCTTCCCAAATCCTTTTCTCTCTCTCTCTAATCTTGGTCTACAGGTTCCTCACTTCTTCAACAGCAGCATATCTACAATGCAATGCAATGCACAACTCAGCCAGGCATCCAGTGCACCCAGCCTTGAAATCATCCTCGGTCACACAAGGCATAACCATCCCATTCATCAGTCTCTCTCTCTCTCTCTCTCTCTCTCTCTCTCATGCCAATGTCCAACCCTTCACACTACCTTTTTCCAAAAGAAGCCATTGCCCAAACAGCTCTCAGCCTTTCTACTGTGAACCTCAGTTGTTCATACCCTGAGACCATATTGGAAATCAGTTCCAAAAACCAAATCAGTGTCGGTATTGCTTCCCCATCCACATTATCCTTTCTCTGTTTTCAACAGTTCTAACTAACCCTCACTGGTGTTTTCAATCAGCCAAGCTAGGTCTACATTGGTTCCAGTGTATCAATACCCAGGGCAGCATTGTGTGCAGGTTTATAACACTGAAACAAAGAACAAGAATGAAGACAAACAGTGACCATTCTGATTTAGTGACAAGCAATCTCTCCCCCCACTCATTTCTCCTACTGACACTATAACATCAGATGCATCCATCCTTTCCCTATCCTGGTTTGAAGTCCAGAGTCTCCATTCCATTTCCAAAAGCCTTTTCCTCTATCACATGTCTCTACCTCCTTCTCCTCTACCAAGAGCCAGTCCTTAATCCACACCAAAACGATTTCTAAGTCACTACCCCCAAAAACCGAAGCCAACAGTCTACGAACTTATCTGTTTTATCCTCCAGCGAAGCGGTGGATGTGCCTGCCAAGATGGCACCTCACCATCGCCTGTCAGCAGCCACTTCAACCTATTCTCCTTGTCTTGATTCCAGTATTTATCATGCCATGATGGCTCCTCTTCATCCTATGGAACATCCTGTGGCTTGCCAACTAAATACTCTATCCTTCTATGCGTGCAATTCTTCCCTAAGAATTGACATGGTCCTATAGTAAGAAGACACAAAAGCAGCTATAAGCTTTGATTACAGATAAACTGAGTTGCCATCCAGCCAGCACTTCACATGCCTCATCCCCTCCATTGATTGTGCCCACAACTCACTTCCTTGTGCTTCCAGCAGTTGGCCGTTTTCCTTGCTTGCTCATCTGCCCATAACTGTTTTCTTCAAGGCAATGGCGACAGCGGTGGTGCGCCGCTCTTCTCACATGCTCCTACTCCAGGAATTGATCATCACTACGAGAGAAGCGGCACCGCTTCCCTTTACACAGAATACCAAGCAGAAGCACTTAATGCTGCTCTCTAAGCCAAGCAGAGTCCCATGGCGTAGGTACAACCTCCCAAAAACAGACGACCCTGACAACCCCACTGCTCGCAGCAGCTGCTAAGAGTTGCCCGTCATCTTCCTCTTCGTTTTCCTCAACCCGCGTTTCTAGGTTAAACACCTGGGATGAAAACGTGCATCCTACGGATGAAAACGTTCATCCTACGGATGAAAATACGCATGGTCATGACTTAGCCATTTTTATCCTGGCAAAGCATAAGCACAGTATGCCCATGAAATTACCTGTAAGGAGGGATATATCCCTCTTGCAATTGTACAACGGGCACTCCCGTTGTAGTGATGCAGGGTCTTAACGGTAAGACAAAATGAAATGTCACTCCCCTGCATTCACACTACAGTACAGTTACTGAAGGAGCTGAGATTGCAAGGATTGCAAAACAAAGATTGGACATTGCACCATCGACAGTACATGTTACAATTCTTGCAGAACTTCAAGCCTAAGACAGGAGCAACAACAGTGAAGGGAGTGGAATTAGAAATTACTCCCCTATACCTACAACAATTGCAACGACGCTACCGCGTGAGCCTGGCGCGTGAGCGTGTGAGCGTACGCTCACACAATGATGACGTGGCGTGAGCCTACGCTCACGCTGCTGACATGGCGCTAATGCTGACGTGGCGTGAGCCTGGTCCAGGTCATGCCACGTCACCACAAAGAAGGTGGGCCTATAACCGTGGAGCCCCCAACTGCTGATTTCACCACATGAAGGTGAAACGGATGAAGGGTTTTGGGCTTCTGGAGTTCAACCTTCTGTTAACAGGAGCTTCATTTCGTAGAACTGAAATGAACCTCGTGTCGACACAAGGGGGATTTGGAGAACTTCAACAAAACCTCGTGTTAACACAAGGTTGTTTTCCTGGAACAAAAATGAACTTCGTGTTGACACGATGTTGTTTTCTGAGAACTAAAATCATCCTTGTGTCAACACAAGGAGGATTTGGAGAACTTCAAGTAAACCTCGTGTTGAGACGAGGTTGATTTGATCATCTGTCTATCTGAAGGTAGTTTCTTCTGTTTGCTAATGAAAAGAGAATGACAAACCAATGCGACAAATGCATTGACCCACGCATAGCAAATATGTTAGACGTCATACATTGAGAGCCACTGGACTTGAACAGTCATTCCATTACAAGTTGTAGTCAAGGAAAACACCGATTTTTATGGGCTTGTATCCCGCTGTAGAAGTGTGTTGACTTCGTTGAAACTCATAGTGGCTTGGTGAATGAAGAAGTCGCGCTTTGGATCACAAACCATCCTTCTCAAGAAGACGAAGTAAAGGTGTTTGCACGGTATGAACTTCCCTCTCTTTCCCAAACTACTTGAAAGCATACCAACAAAATCTGGACATGTACAATTGGGAAAATTGGAAACAGTGATTTCGTACGTCCTGTCCTGCAGCGCAGATGCGGATGAGATCATGGTGAAGACCCGACCATACCCTGGATCAGGCACTTCCATTGTTCCCGCAACACGAGCGTGAAGCATTCTGGCGGACTCAATTTTGCCGTAGTGTTCTGCGGTTGGAGGGAATCGTCGAACAAGCTTCCCGTTCCGTCTGGTTGGCCACAAGTGAGCGTCAGGCGGAGGTACCCGTGAACCGCTTCCACTTGAAGCACCTTCACGTGCAATGGAATGTCTGGCTAGGGAGAAACCCGCCTCTTCCAGCATTGCAATCTCTCGATGAGTGAGACCTGTGCCCATCTTCACAGGCCACACGGTTGGTGGAGTAGGCTTCCTTACCACGGAAGGCCTCACTGTCCCATGCACACATCTCCCACAATCGTCAGCGCAGAACCAAAACTTGTGGTTCTTTGCCTCGCCTTGTCCGTAAGGGAGAAACAAACCCGTGAATGTAGGAGCTGCAGTGCGTTCTTTCCCTCTGGATATTAATGATGTACATTTTTCATGATTGGTGGCCCTGATCGCCGCGCATTTCACACGCGATCCAGCACTTGTGCGTTCTATATGCCAAACATCGTCCAAGCCCTCAGACTCGATTATATGCGACACCACGTTCTGGTCTTCAACCATTGCAGTGACAGTGCTTGATGCAGGGGTCCGGTCTGGGGCAGAGTAGCCCTCACCTGTGGATGTTCCGCAATTCCATCTCTGATCCAAGGGAACACGTGGCGTCGAGAAGTTGACCCTGTCCGCCCTATGGGAATCTGCATCCGATCCCGGAGGGGTGTCCAATTTCCGTTTGCAAGACCCGAATCTCTCTTCGCCTTCCAGATGGGGAACTCTTCCCACGAGAGGGGTGCCATCTGCACATATGCTCACTGCCCGCGCTATTTTGCTAGGATCCCCTGATCTTCCAGCTGCCCGCAACATCAACTCGCTCCTGTCCGGACCTTTGCCACCAAGGCCACCCCTCAAGAATGACCTGTATCTGGTTTGCTGCTGTAGAGCACGAATAAGGTCATCGGCCGTCGCTGCATACAAATCTCTCCCTTTTTTGCCGGATTGCTGCAACCAGGCATTGTGCACTGTCTCCGCAAGATTGCAAGAAGGCATGTCCGCCATCTCCTCAATGGACATATGCTGCAAGGCAAAAAAACACAAAGCCCATATTAGAGTTGGACCCTGAAAGATATATTGGAAGCACCCAAACAAACTTTTGAATGCAAACCACTCACCGTTGTCATGGCCGCTCCCCACTGTCGGTAACGGAAGTGCCAAAATGCGAACCAGTCTTGCAGTGCCCTCATGCTGTCCTCCGATGCCGCTCCAGATGAGTACCACCAGGCACGAATTGTCTGGAACAATGTATTCGCTTCCCCCATAGTTTTGGCGTCTTTGTACTGTTTGCACAGTTGACGATGCATACTCTGCATATCTGGCTTGATGTACGTCTTTGTGTGTTTGTCGAGGGATTGTGTCCAATGGAAAAGACACGTACGTTCTCTTCCAGGCATTGGCACTTTTGGATCTCCCGACCCGAACACAATGCGGACAGCGTTGAAGTTAGCTTGAGCACTATCGGCCATGAAACCAACGAAATTGGGAGATGGGAGACCATTGGAGGCCATAACACGAATGAGAGCTTCCCACATGAGCTGCTGTGAATCTGTGTCCTCTGACTGCATGTCACACACTGCAATTGTCATGACCCGCTGGTACACAGGGTCGTAAACATGACATGCCATTGTGGTCCAGTCTTTAACTCTCTTGACATGATCGAACATAAGGAAGCAGTTGCCAAGATCGCCACCCTTCTGCATACGTTTAACCAGGCTGACCCCGCTGCCCTCACCTTTTGTGGACATTTTGAACAAGAACACTTTCCTGGCTCCTTGTCCCGGGAAAACGCTGTCTTGGATGTAGTCGTACATGCTCTTTTCTTCAAATCCATAATATTGTCCATATAACCTCGGCTCCCAGAGCCCATTCTTAAAGCGTTCACCTGATTCCTAATGTTTGGAGAAGTCAAAGCAGAGAAATGGTCCATAACAGTGTCCAAAGCTGGTCCTTCCAGCATTCCTCCAACCGAATTTGATGCACACAGAATACGGCTTTCCAGAAAGGACTTGCTCGCCCCCATGGCAATTGCAGATGTGGTGCCAGTTGGATTGGTATCCAACTCTTGCCTTATCAGACGAGAGACTGTGTCAACGCTCTCCCTATAATCCCCCTTGGACACAGGGTGGTTGTGAAAACCGAAATGGACACAGGCTCTAGTCAGGTTTTTGAATCGATGCACCACATAATACATTCTGGCGCCACACAAAGCAAGGCAGCAAGGTGGTACCCTACAGAACTTGCACACAAAAGTGTTACTGTATGGTGGTGTTACCCCAGGCTTGAATGGATTCTCACTGACTCCATCCCATTCGCTTTGGTTTTGCACACCTGACAATGCGAAGTGTCTGCATTTCAGGTGCCCATTACAGACTGTTCGCCTGAATATGAGGTTGTCGTTGTTGTGAATATTGGATGTTTTTGTGCGGCACCAAGGGTGCCCATCGTGCTTTTTGTCCATTCCTTCCAGGAGACTGGAAATCCCCCCCACGCGACCAGGAGGAGGCAGCTCAAAAACAGTATTACCATCAAACGATTCCGGCAAGAATGCCACCCTTTCAATATTGAAAGTGCTCCAGTCTATCCCCCTCAACTCACTCTTGAATCCTGCCATCCCACCCATCGCTTTCAATTTAGGAATGACACTGGAGATCTCCTCCACATCTGGTTCTACATGTGGACATGGCTGATCCACAGGCGGAATTGCACATGTGTCATCGGAGGATGAGTCCGAAAGGTCAACTACAGTGTTAACGGCAGTCGCCTCCTTCTTCACAACCACTGGTGTCTTCTCCTGGGCCACTGATGCTGCCGTGCCAGGAGTTACGAACGATCCTGCAGACTGTCTCAGAGGAGCACTGAGCACCCTGTATCTGCCTGGAGGCACTCTCCATTGCGTGGTTGGTGCAGTTTGCGATGGTTTCTGGAATGCGTACTTGAGCAGTTTTCCATTGGCATCGTACACTTCCCTCTGAAGGAATAGACTACCATTTTCCAACCGAAACTGCGTTGCGAGGACGAGTTCATGAACCACCGCAAAACCATCATCTTCCACCTCGTAAGAAAATGGAACAGGGTGGTCGTCACTGAAGAAGTCCGCGTCAAGGGAGCCCACAGCCTGGGAAGCCATATGTCGATGTTGCTACAGAAAGTACAGTTCAAAGTCCGATGGTGCTTCTGAATGCAGGTTGTGTGAGAGTGGAGTTTTGGCGTCCTCATACACAATTGTTCTCTCAGAATTGCCCCACCAGTGCAATAGCTGACAGATTCACTGACAGAGCCGCCAATGTCGTTGTCATGTCAGGGAGGCCAGAAGAGATGCCCATTTCCATTAAATTTTGACGGCGACTGCACCGCTGCACAACTGAATATAATTCTCATTCCTCTGGAACATTCCACCCTAAATTACCCAACAATGAATTTTTTCAGATGAGAGTCGATTACACCCTAACGATTTTTGGATGGATGATGTTTGAATGATATCTGCCGTTATACATAGGGTTAGACCCCAACGAATTTTGTAAGGATGATGATTCATTGATCTCCGCCGTTAAACATAGGGGTAGAGATACCCCGATTACATTTTTGGAAGGATGATGTTTCAATAATTCCGGCCGTTTTACATAACGACTACATAGACACGTGTTCGCCATGCATGTGGATTGAGTCGGTGGCGCACTGAACGGTCCGAGCGAACATCTTGGCGTTGAAGGCCCCGCGATGAACCTCAGATAGTGTTCGTTTTTCCTGAGTAACTCATTTTCTTTGCAACCCTGGATTCCGCAGAGACGGTGTCCCTACTTCGAGGGAGAAGCAGGCGTCGAAGAACACTGTATTTCACGTCAAACAAGGAAAGGGCACGCGCTAAGGAGAGGATGAGAAAGGCGAGACGGGAGCTTAGAATGGGAGAAGAAACCCCGCGAGATGAGGAAGAGGAAGGGCAAAAGAGGATACGGCAACCGCAGTGTGGAGAGGAAGGTCTTGAAGTGATCCAGGAGGCGACAGACGAGCAACCTGCAATCGAAGGAGGGGATGAGGAGGAAGTAAGTTGGGCTCGGGAGGAAGCAGTGAGTGTACAGAACCTGGCCTTCAAAGACCAGGGAGAACAAACGGACGTAGGAACGCGGCCGTCTGCCCCTGTTTCGCACCATCGCGACCTCCTTGGAAGCATGCTACCTGAAGACCGCATGGAAAAATTGAACGCGACAGGAGCATCATCAAGTGCAAAGCAGAAACCCCAGGTAGCTACGAAATTTCTTTTTCTCTCTCTGTTTCTGTCTTTTTCTCTCTCTGTTTCATGCTAAGCATTGAGGACGACATCAACCTTGCGTCAACGCAAGGTTGAAGTCGACCTCCAAAGTGTATTTGCTGGGCTCAAATCAGTGCAGATACTGCACCACAATCTGTACTGTTTCATGCTAAGCATTGAGGTGGACATCAACCTTGCGTCAACGCAAGGTTGAAGTCGACCTCAATGCTTTTTTGCTGGGCATTAAACAGTGTAGAAACTGCACTACAATCAAGGTAGAGAGACATGGATGCTTCCGACGCATCATGGATTTCAAAGACGAAGCAGAGACAGGAGTCTCCATTTACTGTACATTTTTGCTTTGCTGAACCCCGATAAGACAGCTCGCAATCAACCTTGCGTCAACGCAAGGTTGATCCCAACCTGCATATTGTATGTTTAGAGCTTGTAGTGAAACCAACAGAGGCTGCACAGGAATCAACCTTGCGTTGACGCAAGGCTGGTTTTCATGATAGCTTTGCACAATGGATGCGTCCGATATCCCACTCTCCTCACTGTAAGGTAGGGAAAGTTCATTCTTCGAGGCTCCCAAAAGAACCCTGCGTCAACGCAAAACATAATTTGGGTCCAAACGTCTTTCCTGTATGCCTTTCAGTCTAAGTTACTTCCCCATCAATCAACCTTGCGTCAAAGCAAGGTTGATGCATGGGAGCTCAATCTCACACTCACAGATTATTAATTCTGTGCAGAGGAAAAGAAAAAGGAAAGCCGAGGGGGAAGATTTGGCCGCTTCAGAAGGTGAAGGTGATGAAGAGTCACTGGAGGGACACTATGAAGACAAGGCCGAGGAGATAATGGGTGGGCAAAAAGTGAACTCGTCGAAGGTGATTCTGTCGATGGAGGTTCCCGGCGGAAACCTGGTCATTCCGCTTTGCAGGATGATCTCCATGCCCGCTGTTCGACCGGCATTGAGGAATGATATAACAAAGTTGAAGAACGACTTTGTTCACGGCTATGTGAAGGGATCAGCAGTGTTCTACGTATCCACTATGAACACAAAAGGAGAGGAGTGTCTTGTAACAGAGGACATTGAGCAAAGTTGGGATGAATGCTGGCGGGATGTGAACAGGGAGTTCGAGTTCAAGCTGTCGAAGAAGACCTCCACAAAAGCATTCATGGGGAAGATGTTTTTTGTCTGGGATGGGAACCACAGACTGCTTGCCTGGATGGATTACATTTCAAGCATGCACTCTGACGACATCGAATGGCACTGGAGCGTGGTTTCCATGGTTCTGGATCACAAAGGGCATGTCACGCAGCTCTTGACAGCCATGCACGACATAAATAAGTAAGTCTCCATCTTTGTGTCTGTTCCTCGTTTCGACAATTAGAAATCATCTTATGAGTTGACGGTTTTTCCAGGTCCAACGAAACATCTCATGTGACCACCAATCTGTGCCACACTCTATTCCGCATCCAGAAGGTAGGGCTGATGCCACTGGAGTCATTCACAAACGTGCTTAGTCCACAGCAGATGAAGAGGTGTGCTGAGAAGAAGACAAGCACATGGTATAGCTTGACAAGAGAGGCTTTCCTTGACTACATGTACACTGTAAGCTTCTTGACACTGCTTGCTTTTTGACACTGCAAGCTTCTTGACACTACCTGTTGTTACTATTTTCTCACAAGTACTGACAGTGTTTCATTCTTTTTACCTGCAATGTATGCAGCAAGAAATAGCAGAAACTGGCTTGAAGGCGAAAGCTGAGTACTATGATTCCCACACTGAAGAGCAGCGGTCTGCATCTGGGCTTGAGGACACGATGAAGTTCGAGATGAATAATCAAAGGAAGAATCTCATGAGTGCATTCGACAAACAAATCAGGATAGCAGATCCAGGGCTTGGCACAGAATTTCTGGAGCAGGTGAAAGTGCACTATGACAAGTTTGGCTCCAAGCCAGAAATGACTCAGGAGAAACTACATCGCCTTTCCATTTCAATGGTGGACAATGCAACGAAAATCAGGTGGTTGGAGATATGGAACTCGGATCCTCTTGTGAGAGACACGAATATGTTTCCAACTCCAGAGAGAGACCCGAAGACACAAGCAATAAAAGTTGTAAGCGACCAGACATTCGACCAGTGGCTACACAAAGCCACATTTTGGAGCCAGGTAAGGATACCACCAAACCATTTTCAGACATGTGTGTTGCTCCGTAATTCCGCTCCCAACCTCTCCAAATGTCTTACAAGCTTTCTTGATGCAGTTAGAAAAACGTGCAGTGGCTGCACTTGCTGAGTCGATGGCAGACTACAAAATCCAGATGGCTTGCCCCCGGATCACACTGGAGGCCTATATCAGGAGGTGGAAGCTCGCTGTCTGGAACAATTGCTTCTTCAGGGAGTTTGAAAAAGACAAAGGAATCTCCAGATCGTACGAGTTCAAAAACCAGCTGAACAGCGAGCAAGCAATGAAACGAGTGTTGTACAGGTGTGATCTCCTTACTCAATTGTGGTACTTGAAGGGCATGCATCTGCAATCTTCTGTCATACTTTCAGATTTGCGAATTTGCGTGGCTTTGAGGGATCTCTGGGGGCTCTGAATGTGCTGTCCAGCAACATTGCGTTGACCATGGTCCTGGTTTCACTTACCTATATCTGGGTATCCCATACTAGCGTTTTATTGCATGTGAATGGGGGTGAATGGACAGGAAAATCAGCCTTGCGTCAACGCAATGTTGATGAGACGCAGACTATGTACCTTTTCCTCTGGTTTGGGGCAGTTCAAATCCAGATCCAATTCTTTCAACTTGAACATAACAATGTTTGGAGTCTATTTCAAATGCTATTTTCAGCTTTCACTATGCCAACAAACAGACTTGCGTTGACGCAAGGTTGTTTGGCGGTATGGATTGATGGAAATGTCCCTGTGCATCCCCCAACTTCCATGCAATTGTAGGAGACTTTCGATTATCAGATATATTATCAATGTTTGTTTCAACAGAGGAATTCAGCATTGCGCCAACGCAATGTTGAATATCCATAGCAGTACATAGTCAGATGGTGGTTTTCAGGCATTGTTCCCCATTTCATCTATGTGTGAAAACAACATTGCGTTGACGCAATGTTGTATTGCACTTGTCAGTCGTTGTCTCTATCAATACAGCGTAACCACTAGGTGTTTCCCATTTCTGCTCGAATCAACATTGCGTCAACGCAAGGTTGATTCTGGACAGCAAAAGTTGATTACCAGGTGTTCCCTTCCTTTATTTCAATATCTTCTTCTGAATGTCTGTTCTTTTCCATTTTCCGATTGACTGACTGTCTGGGTTTTTGGTGTTTGATTTAGGTATATGTATCATATCCTCATACCGGGAAAGTACCTTAGCGATGACCCAGACTTCATCTATTCATGGGCTGACCCCTCCAATGAGAAGACAATGTACACGGCTGGTATTGCCAGAGACTGGAGCAGGGCGCACTTCAGAGACTGTGGGTGGTACCTCGACCTGCCAAAACAGGACACACCATTCGATGAAGTTGTTTTGAGAAACCTGAACGACAATGCCGCAGCGATTGCCCCATTGGCAGACAAAGACATTCAGGACAGAATCATTTCTACTCTGGCTGCAAAAGAGCCCGAGAGAACTGCCACTCCAAAACGAAAGGGGAAGACTGTCGGGGATCCTAAGGGGAAGGGGAAAAGTGCAGCTCCGCAAGGACAGGGACCGTCAGAGGTTCCTGTCAGAGAGCCTTCTCCCGCAAGGAGGGATAGGAGAACATCAAAGTCGAGGGAGCAGCCTTACGAGGCGAGAGAACATCCCTCCAGGGTTTTGGGCCAGTTCAATCGTAGGGTGCTGAATGAAAGTTTTCTTGCAATGATGGAGTCCAGGAAGTCCACATTCAAAGGGGTGCCCTCGAAATCATGGGACATGCTTGTTTCGTTCCTCACTCAGGTAAACACTTGTGTCTAAACTGTTGTATGAATAATTGTGTTTTGGCATCTTGTTGTGGCTTTTCCAGGGGATTGATCTCCTGCTCGATTTGGATTGGGCTTCTTACACTGTCTCCTGTTTTTCCCTGTAGGTGACAAAAAAACCGGAATGGGTGAATGGAGTTCAGCAGGCATACGCGACTGACCTTGTGGTGCTGGACATTCCTGACGGTTATCCCGTCCCTGATGTGTTCCCTTCCAATTCGACCCCGACTTGGAACAAATCGGATTCTCGTTATTGGCAGTGGGCTTTCTCGTTCAGCAACAAATTCCTTTCGGACTCGGGGGCTCTTCTTCTCATGCAGTCAAAGGACATGTCGGCTCGAAGAACTCTTTTCAGCTACATGAAAGCCTCCGGGTTTCGTGTCATCAAAACTTGGACATGCATCAATACTCTGCCTCTTACGAAGGGCGAGTTCCCGGGGCAGAAAGTGAGTTGGTTCCTTTCAATTCATGTTTCGTTGTTTTTTCGGTAAATAAAAATGCTGGGTTATGCCTTCTGTCTCATGCTCTCTTCCTCATTGTTGACAGACACGGGTGTTCGAAGCTTTGTGCCTGGTGAGGCGGAAGGACACTCTTCCTCCTGGTGTTGCTGAGTTCCAGATGAGGGACCTTGCAGCTCATATTGACCCCACCTGCGAGCCTATGGAGGATGATGTTCTCTTCAATTACGTGGACTCGGGTCGAACTATGAAAAGGTCGATTGGTGTCCCTTGGAGAGGTGCACGGGAGAAATCTCCAGCTTTCATGCAGACTTTGGTGGAGACATGCAGCCGTCATGGTGGACGAGTGGTCGACTTGTCTATGGGCACAGGTGGGGCACTTTACATTGTGATTGACATATGGGCAGTAACCTTAGGGAAACCCTGTTTTCATTTCTCGTTCTTCTTGGATTTGCAGGAGCATGTTTTCATGCTTGCAAGAGCGCCGGAAGGCACTTCTTCGGCATGGAAGCTGATACGGAGCTCTTCTCGAGCGAGCTTCGTCAGCTTGAGTCGGACACTACTTCTACCCCATCCAAAGAGGGACTTCTGGAGGAGCCCGAAGCGCCTGACGAGGATCTGGACGTTGACTCCGATTTTGAGTGTGAGTAAGTTCTTCTGTAGTCGTTCAAAATATGTGGCATTTCCTTGTGTCGTTCCCGTTCGAAAAAATTGCGTAACATTGTCTATATCTGGATGTTAACATCTGCCACCATTTCTCTTGTTCCTTTCCAGAGTTCTGCACCAGTCATTGAATCAGCAGACACCTTTCGGATTCCAAGGATACTACATGTCCCCGAGTCCCCCTAGATCCAACCGCTTGCCGGTTTACGCGGAAGCTTGCGCACGGGTGTTATCCGAACAAACACTGTATTCGCATCTCCATAAAGGTCGTGGAAAAAAAAAACGTCATGTATGTGCTGCTGTATTCATAGATGATATTGCTATTAACTCTGGCAGTGGTTCCTCTGAAACCTCCAATATTTCTTGACGGTTCAAGTACTGAGGCTGAATAAATTGTGTTTTGGCTTTGCTTCCATCCCATACTGTTTTTCAAGTTCTCTGCGCGTTCCCGTAAGTACAGTTAGGGATTGCCTACGGTATTTCTTCGGAGTGCGGAATTGAAAAATGTTTGTGTGTTGGAGTGAATGTACTGCTTTGCCAAAAAAACATTTTTTCTTTTCAGATTCAGTTCTGTAGTGGGCGATCTCCTCATTCCAAAGTCAGGATCTCCCACAAAATTCAACCGCAAACCTGCCATTGTTCTCGGCCACAAGGAATATTCATGTGGGGGCAGTAAAGAGGGATAGAAAATTAGGACATAGGGGGGGGGGGAAGCACGGACATAGGTAAAAGGGGGGGGGGGGGGGAGCACGGTAATAGGGGTGAGAGCACGGAACCGCGGTAATAGGGGGGGGGAGCACGGAATTAGGGCCTGAACACGTGGATGCTTGCTGATGTGGCGTGAGCCTAGCCAGGCTCACAGGCTCACAGGCTCACAGGCCAGGCTCATGCGCAAGCATTCCCCCAACAATTGTTTCAATTGCCAGCAGGTCAAGTGCATGTGGAGGGGCACAGGGCAACACTGCAATTAGGGGACTTATTCCAAGAAGGGAGTTTCTTTAAAACTCAGGGTTACGCTTGTACCAAGGCCGTGTACCCAGGGCTAAAGGAGGTAGGCCAGGTATTGAACATTCTGTTTGCCATGAAACAGAACCAACAGTACTTGAGCAGATCCTTCACAGAGGAAATACTCAAAGCCCTGAGAGGAGAAGAGGTAGAATGGGCGGACATAATGTACAACGCACTGGTAGAGGAGATGAAAAGATTACAGGGTACTACCGCAAAGTCTCCTATCATAGTGTCTGGCCCAATCATTGCTCAAATAATTCTTGATTCTGGCATCCTTGATGCTCGAGAAAGAAAGGAGATGGGAGTGTTTGAGCCAGAAACCACTGCAATGGAAGAGCAAGGCTCTTCACACAGTGAGGGTGAACTGGCAGGGCAACCCCAAACTAAGAGACAGAGGCAGGGAAAGACTGTAATGGCGGATCCATTGGCTTCACGGAATCCGCATGATAATGTTTCCCAAGTTTTTGTGCAGGAAGGGGCACAGCAGCACAGAGAACTGCTATTACTAAAAGCAGGACCTTCAGAGAGGGAAGAGGAAGTTACTTCAGTATCATAGCCATCACAGCCAGATGATCGGCTTGTCACAAGGTTACCACAAGTTGTCCATGCAGTTCAACCAGAAATAATTGATTTAGAAAAAGAAGAGTTAGATATTCCCACTACAGGGGGGTTGCTATTCCATGAGCTCATGAGCGGTGAGCTCATGAGCTCATGAGCGGGCATGGCTCACCCATGAGCCGCAAAGTAACACACTTCGAATTTCGGCAGATTTTTTTCGGGCCCAAAACTATAAAATAATCAAAAATCGAAGATTTCCGCGCTCATGCCGGAAGCACTCCGCTCATGAGTACCTGTGTACGCTCATGACTTGGAGCCCAGGCTCATGGACCGCTAGGCCAGGTCATAGAAAAACTGAATTCTGGGCAATAACGGCACCGAAATTATCCCAGAGGCAGAGACGCAAGCGGAATTAGGATCCGGGTTTACAGACTCCGAAAACGCAATGGCGACCTATAACCGTGGATAGTACTGTTGCAGAAGTGCATGATGGTTGGGTATAACGGCGCCGTAATTGGGCACAGGAAAAGAAATAGCCGGCTGAAGGCTCGGGAGTGAAGCCAACAACGGTGAAAGTAATTGGGCTCCACCAACCAAATACCCGGAGTGCAGGCGATAACGGCGCCGAAATGGGCCCTGAAAACCAAATACTCGGTTGAAGCCACCGGAGTGCAGCCGATAACGGCGCCGAAATTGGGTCCAGAAACCAAATACCCGGCTGAAGGCTAGGGATTGCAACCAATAACGGCGCCGAAATTGACCTGCGGAAACAAAATTCTCGGCTGAAGCTTCCGCACTCCATCCAATAACGGCGCCAAAATTGGGCTCCGGAGAGCAAATACCCGCCTTACGGTAAGGGAGGCCTTGCTCTCATTTTGCTCTTCACTCTTCTCTGTTGTGCCCATCTCCTCCCTGCTTTGAGTTTGTGCTATGTTGTGAGGCCATGTCGTGCCCGAATCACATCTATCGACGCCCGAAAGCACACAACATCATTGTTTTCCTGGATGTTTACAGGGACGATCCTCGACTTGTCCAGCTGAGAGCAATGGAGTTTCTTCCAGGATTGCACGATTCTCCTGGACCCCGGCTGGGGAGCAGGTGGTTCCTACGCATCATGGACCTGGACTTTCCGCATGAGTGGGAGCCGAACAGATCACGCACAGCGTTGCTGTATCGCTGGAATTGTTGCGAGTGGACGTATGATGAGTGCATAGGTGAAAACTTTACGCGTGGACGGACTGGCTCGGAAAGTGGGGACATTCTTTTCAGTTATGAGGATGAGGAGGAGGGGAACACAGGGCCCACTGTGAAAAACACGACATCCTCGTTAGTTTCAACCAGGCGACAGAAACCACTGACATTTTGTTCAAATATAGGCACCCGGTCACTCAGGAGGTCCTTGAGAGGCCAGTTAGAGTTTCTTCTTCTTGGGCGAGGGGACCATAGGTCTTGCATGCTAGAGTAGACATGTTTCGACTCGCCGACACTCATGGCACATACATTTTCATTCTGAAATCAAGCAGCTTCCCTGTGCCATATGGGGAATATACATGCTTGGATAATCTTCTGTTAAGGTTTTTTGCAATTCACTGCCAGTATGCTGGGACGTGTCCTTTGTCGTATGGATTGTTGTTTGCACAAGGTGCAGTATGCAAATGCTGGAATATGCAGTAGGACCCTTCCCACTGGGACACAGAACTAGCAATCTTGTAAAGGCATCACATTTGTAGAACAGTAACAATGTATTTGTAGCAAATTGGAGTCTTCTCATAAAGGTGGACGAAAACGCCAGGATGGGCTGCGAAATCACTACAAATTGAATGAAGAGCAGTAACAAGAAAACACTATGCAATACATAGACCATAAATGGCGCTGAAATAGGCCTCAATGCCCGTTAATCTCCACACAATGTATGCTTTACTCGGATCCATTTGTAGACAACCAAAATAAAAAAAACATGCGCATGTCATTCATGGCCAAAAACCACATTCTCATGTATTGCGGCACCAAAATTCACATGTAGCCATGGCGATGCGGCACCACCAAGTGTATAATTCCTCACAAAAAAATAGGGTGCAAGAAGATGAATGTAATATAATTGCCACTTTCTCCTTCCCGAATGTGGAATGTCAAGCAGTCCGACCAGTGTCCTGCCGTAGGGCCTTGTGCAGCTCGTTGAAACTCAGTGTTGGAGCATGGATGAAGACGTCCACTGCGGATATGCAACTCATGCGCTTCAGAAAAATGTAATAAAGGTGTTTGCAGGGGACGTATGCTGCATTCTTCGATTCCATAACAAGGAAGTCCTCACAGTTGCAAGCTGGGTACTGTGAAACCGTGATTGTATACACGACACTGCGCGCAGCAGACCCGGCTGTTGACAACTGAAATATGCGCCCCATCCCGGGGTGAGGAACATCCCTGCAACCTTGCACTATGCAGGGCATTGCAAGAGCGTTGGCTATCTTGGTGTCGTTCGCCTTTGTTGGTGGCCGCCGTCTTTTCAGTTTCCCCCACCGATGGGTGGGCCAAGCTGCGGGGTCACCCACCGGTATGCGGGGCGAAGAGCTTCTCGTGGGAGGAGGAGGATGACGACTGGGAATTGGATTTCGTGGAACGTATTTTAGCTTTCAGAGAATCAGGATGGAAGTACACGTTTACCCAAACACGGGAGTCCATGTTGAAGACGGGACCTCTCGGTACGCTCCGTAGTGAAATCCTGCAGTGAGAAGAGTGTATCCTACCTAATAACACAAATGATTTTCTGGAGGATTCCGTATCCAATAGGATGGGTGATCGGTGCACGTAAAGATGAAGGTATGTAACGTACGTTACAAAAACGGACGACAACAGCAAGTTCACATCGGATATTTGGTGCCTGAATTGTAATGTACAACCACTTGGGCTACAATAAATCAGGCCTTCCCATGAATTTCGGCACCGAAATCTGGATGAACATCTCTGTCATGTAACAACTTTGGAAGCCAGGGGATGAATTCCGGCGACAGAAATAGTAATTTGTTCACCTCATGAAACTGACCAAGCACCCAACGGATGGATTTCGGTGCCGAAATTCGGATGAACATCTTCTTCATCAAATTGTTTCTGCACATGAGGGTTGAATTTGGATGCCAAAATACGGATGAATGTGTTCCTGATTACAGTCGTGATTCACCACGTGTCCGGATATCGGTGCTGACATCCGAATGACAGTAATCCTGAATCGGCAGAATGGATGTATTTCGGCGCCGAAATTCATTCTTCATCTCTTTTTCCGACCCTAATTCTGCTGCCCTGCGGATGGATTTCAATGCCGAAATTCATCTGAAGTTTTTTTTTTTTTTTTTTTTTTTTTCTTTGCGACAGATGAACTTCGGCGCCGAATCTCATCCAAGTACTCCCTTCTAATTTTCCTTTTTCTTCGCGAGCAATGAATTTCGGCGCCAAAATTCATCCGAAGTCCTCCCGAATTATTAGTTTTTCTCCGCGAGCAATGAATTTCGGCGCCGAAATTCATCCGAAGTCCTCCCGAAATTATTTTTTTTTCTTCGCGAGCAATGAATTTCGGCGCCGAAATTCATCCGAAGACCTCCCGAATTTTTTTTCTTTCTTCGCGAGCAATGAATTTCGGCGCCGAAATTCAACCGATTCCATCCCTCCAAATTCTTTTCAGGGTTTGAGTGCCGGATTTCGGCGCCGAAATTCATCCAATGCCCTCCCTCCAATATTTATTTTTCTTTGAAATGGATGAATTTTGGCGCCGAAATTCGTCCAAACCCGACACTTACTATTTGCTTCTAGATGATATAATTTTCGGTAAATCGTTGGAAATACCCCGTCCCGACGAAGATAACAGGAATATTTTGCATTTAATGGAGAAATCGGCATATTGAACCCCTTCTGTCAAAATTAATTACATTTTAGCCGTTTTTTTCATTTGAAACCGACAGTATCCATTAAGTGGTCTTTTTCGCACGAGACATTACCGCACATAAAGTATAATTTCGGCGCCAAAATTATAGTTAAATGTCCAGAAATGGCAAGTCCAACAGGCATGGACAGCATCCGTCAGGGGCAATGATGGCGGCAAAGCATAGCATGGTGCCGATTTAGTCTTCGCTCTGGATGAATTTCGGCGCCGAAATATGGATGAAATGTGCCCAAGTGCAGCCGTTTCCACTGTCCCGGAATTAATTCCGGCTCCGATATCCCACTGACAGGTTTGCTCATGACGAATGAAGACTTGGGAAGCGATGAATTGCGGCGCCGAAATTTGTAAGTTTGTGTACGAAAGCACTTGAATAGGATGAATTTCGGCGCCGAAATTCATCCGTTCGCTGATGAAACGTACCGACCTGACTGTTGAATGTCATAGGCAGGGGATTTTCATGGCGGTTGGGTTTCATGATGTGCGGATATTTCATTCAATGTCGGCTGCTCCGGGAACAGCATCCGGTGAACGGAAGGTATTTCGGTGCCGCAATTCGGATAAACCGTCTTGTACTGGTGGCTGGAACTGGCACGCGTCGTGTTCCAGTCGACTTCATCCGTGCGAACGTGTCAGGGGTCACAATCTCTTCATCACCCATACGGCAGAAAGTGGTGGATGGTGGCAACGCTCCGGGAGACGTGGCTGCTTACACATCTGCTCGTGCATAGTGGTTGCATGTTCCACCGCTTCGCTCTCTCGCTCCTTGCCCTTCTGCAGTGACATTCTCCTGCGTTTCCTCTCCTTATGCGGCATAGTGGTAGCATAGAGTTTGTGGAAGGTCAGGCGACTCCGGCAAAGAGAAGGAGGACGCGGGATTTTGGGAAGCCGCCGACGACACGACTTAAGCTCCGTCTCATGCATGAAATGCAGACCTCGTTATCCGGAGACTCGGATCGCCCACCAGTGAGAGATTCGTGCTTTGCGGATGTGAAGCACTCCATACGCAATATTCCTTTTACACCCTTTTTTTTGCGTGCAGTGTTTCATGTTTTCCTGTTTGTTTGACATGGGAGCTGGGGAGGGATCGAAGGGGGGCGAAGCAACACAGTCAACTTTGGATACTCCTGCCCGGGTGCTGCGCTCGCAAGGTGGAAGTGCATCGAGGCAGGCGAGTCCTCATTCAACACCTCAGATATCGCCTCAGAAAAGCCCACCTAGAGTTCGGAAGTCGAGGAAGCATAAGGAGCCCATGGCTTCGCCAGTAAAACCTCTAGGGAGACTGGAAGCGGAGATATTAGGTTTGCAGTCAATTTCAAAAAACACGGATGCGGTGGAGGCCGCTGGAGATGTGGGAGTTGGATCTGCAGAAGGGCGGCCCATTGAGCTGACAGAAGGAGAGGACGACAACGTGGTACGACTTGGCGACGATCAGAACCTGCTGGAGCTTGCGGAGGAGCAAAACCTCCAGGACATTTCCTTCTCTGCAGACTCTTATCTTTCAGGCATTTTGCTTCGTGAAGAAACATTAGAAATTCAAATTACGTGAAACAGGAAGACTTGTTGATTCCACAGTTGATCCACTGGAGTATAACGTCCTGTTCAACCATGTGGGAGAGAAGGACATTCTTTGTGATTTGTCGGGCAAGCCATGGAGGTATGGCAGGACCAGGAGTCCTGCATTCATCCCAGACGCTCATGGAAACATGTACGGATGTTGAAGGCAGGGTCCTCAACATCACTGCAAATACAGGTGAGAACGTTAATTGAATGCGGCACCAAAATTGACACCATTTATGTTTGTGTATGTTTGCTTGTGCGAGGAAGCGACTCATTCTTGAGTTTGGTTGTGGTTGTGTCGTATGAATTTGCAGGTGCCTGTATGTGGGCAAGAAGGATGTCGAACCGATTTGTGTTCTCATTTGAGGGGGATACAGCCTTGTACGATTACAATTTGGCGGGCCTTCAGCGTTTTGCCTCCGACTGAGGATCCCAAAAACGCAGAAGATGACGTGGAAGGGGAGGAGGAAGATGAAGAGGAGGAAGTCCAGGAAATTCGTTCGATGCAGGGGCGCCCGAAGCCGCTTCCCCCAATGCCTGTCTTCGAGTGAGTTGCACCATAGTAAGTGTATTGGTTTCGGTTGTAGGGACCATGCAACCTGCCGATGATTCCCTGTTTGAATTCTCTAATGTACTTCATTCTATGTTTGTGCGTACACTCAGCCTTGCAGAGTCGTCCGACGAGGAGAAGCTAGGAGACTTGCCCGAATCGGACCCTGTTGCAGAGGAGGAGACAGAATCGCATCGGCCATTCTTTGCCAGAAAATCGTTTCTCGCGAGTCCCTAGAAGCATTTTTTTCTACCAGCCTATGCAGACACGGCTGCCAGAGAAGCCATCAGGAGGGAGGATAGGCCTACTCGGTTAGAGCAATTGACATACGGGAATGAGCAGAGAATTATAATGAGGCGTGAGGCCAAACATAGAATTGTGAAAGGCAGAGTAGAGAAGTTCGTAATAGAATCCGCGTCCGAGAGCGAGGGGAATGTTGAGGACACTTCCGCACCCAGGTGGACAGTTCCGGCTGGTGAGGATGGTATTTTTGAGGGGAGGGCTTCTCAGAGTAACAGTGGTAGCGGCAGTGCAGGTTCGGAGGCAGGTGGAAGGCAGCCATCCTTGCATGAGGCCGGGGATGCATCGGACAGTGATAGCGGATCCTCACCATAGCAAAGTCTCATTTGGATCCTTTTGTTGTACAGTTCTGAAACACTTAATGAAAATATTGACGATTTGAAAAATCATTGTGTTCAGACTGCTTGTCCGATTCCCTACATTTCTTCCGCCAACCAAAATGTATAATAAAAGCAGAAGAGACGCAAACTTCAGTGAAGAACCCTACAAGTAATTTATGCACACCATCGAGCCGAGAACTTGAAGCCATGAAAACCCTGCCGTTTCTAACATTCCTATTGGGAAATTTGGCGCCGAAATAGCCCAATGCGCGCCTTCGTTATATGGGCCTCAAAAATTCCACGGATGAATTACTGTACCAAAATATCGCGATGGAAGCCTTCAGCACAAGGCACTTCAGCACATTCCACTTGGGTATTTCGGCGCCCAAATAGCCCGTTCTGCGCCATTAAATACCGCACTATATCACATTTTAAGAGGTAATTTCGGTGCCGAAATACCCCGGTGGATGTCTTCAAAACACCATTTTAGCACACTGCTCTTGGGAATAACGGCGCCGAAATACCTCATTCCGCATCTTGGACCAGGAGAAACAGACCCTATTACCGAGATAAGAGGACATAACACCGTCAATAAAGGCAGGAAAATTCCAATTCCGCGGATGTCCGCTCATGAGCTCATAGGCTCATGGGCTCATGAAATAGTAAACCTCCCACTACAGAACAGATAGTGGCAGAAATTGAGAAGGGGGACCTTCTCTATGAATATTCTGGTCTGGTCAAGGAGACAGAGATTCCAGAGGGGCAACAGTTACCCAAGGGAAATACTGAGGTGCATATAATACACACACCTGTGCAGGAGGTACCACAGGTAGAATGTCAAGACACTGCAGCACCGGTGATAGATGAAGTGGTTCAGGAAGAAAATCTGGTGGGACAATGGCCTGAGTGGTTCGTGAGACATCACACTGTTGAGGATCAGGGGGAATAGCAGCAACCTCACCATGATGACCCTCAACAGGCAATGCTTATGAGTTCCATAGGCAGGACACTTAATTTGTTGGGGACTTATGTCAAATCCCATGTTCCAACTAATCAATTGACAGCCTTGAGAGAGGAACTCAGGAAGGAGTTTGAGGCTCGACTAGCCACTGAGTGTGCAAACAAGGTCGATGAAGAGGTCACTCTCAAGATGCAGCAGGACTTGGAGAATACAGAAGCGGCTTTGCAATTGGCCAAGGAACAATTGATTTAGGCAGACCTCGCGCAAGACCAGTTGCACGAAGCACATAAGCAACAGCTATACCAAATGCAGGTGCAGCATGAAAGCAAGTTGCAAGAAGTGAATGCACTACATACGGAGTTGCAGACAGTGCATGATAGGATGGCGATACAATGTGCTACATTCACAACTATGCTTGACTAATCTACAAAAGAAATAAATAGTCAAGCGGAAAAATGTACAAAGGCAGAAGCAAAGAATGTTGAGCGAATGAACCTCATTGTCGATATGAAGAATACAATCTGTCGCAATGAGGATACTTTCAAGCAATACAAGCAGATTGAAGCTGATCAAGAGAATTACATCCTGGAGTTGCAACAAACGCTCATGACCAATAGAAATGAAATCTCGGTCACTAACAAGGCTTGGAAGGAAGCTAATAATCTACTTGCTGCCTATGCAAATTTGGTTGAACCTCATGCAAAGCACATGGAGGCTTTACAACAGCAGTTAGAAGTGTACAAACTAAGAGAAGAGCACACTCTCAGGGGAACCACAAGCAACTTGGTGGATAACAGCCTTATGCAGGTCTGGTTAGCACAAGGGCCAGTGGAGGGCAAAGCACCACGAAAGCTCACCCAAAGCGAGATGAATGAGCTCAGACTGCAAGTGCAGAACATTGCCACAATTACTATAGACAATGTCTATAGTAGGATAGCAGAGTTACAGGATGATGTAGACGGACTGCAGACTCAAGTGGAGGACCTCACTTCAAATATCGACAAAAGAGTCTATATCCCTCAGGAACAGCTAATGGCTTCTTATTTACAAGCCAGAACTTTGGCTTTTCAGTCTTCACAGGAGGTGCAGGAGATGCCAATGATACAAGAGCCAGTACCACCAACACCACAACAAGTCACTGTACCAGTTGCTGAACTTGTTGTTACTACAACCACACCACAGCCACCACAGCCTGAGGTATGGGGCAATGCTGCTTTTAACCCACCTAAAACTCCAGCTGCAAGGGAGTACAGTAGGGCTATGATTATGCCCTTCAACCAAATTCCCATCATGTTGGATTTGGCTTGGAAAGAATTTAGTCCTCCGCAGTCATTCGCACATTACTACCAAATCATGCGCATTTGGCTGCCAGTGGCAACTAGGACTAAAGTTCTTCCGAACAATCGACCAATTGAGGATCATCACTTTGCACAATACTGGCATGAGGCAAGTACAATGTTGAAGGAATTAATTGCCTTCCAAGTTGTACATGGATTCATTTATACCAAGACCAAGGAGGTAGCAAGTATTGTCATGGGATGCGGGTTATACTACGCTGCTTGTTTTCTGGTACGTTATCACATTGAGCAACACAAGATGCAATCGCGCTTTCTGAGTTATTCCAGTGGGGATCATTGGGTCTTACCTTCAGTGCCACCTCATATGTACCTATATGAGGCAAAAGTTATGATGCAAAAGGATTCTCAAATTCGTTCATGGTTTCAAGCGGCCTGGAACAATTTGTCAACACAGAAATTCGGCATTGATGATATTTTCTATAAGGGACATGTGGCATGGAAATACTTGCACGGTGCACAAGTAATCGGTACCCCACTCACCTGGACAGACAAGGAGCTCAGGGTCTTCACCAATTTTGCCATTCAGCGTTTGCAGCAAGTTTTAAAATATAAACTTCCAGACATGGTAGGACAACATTGTATGCCCCAGAGGATTCCACAAAAAGTTCGACAATTAAAACACCTGAAAGGCGATGAGGATTCTCATACAACTGTTTCTTCAGCGGATTCTTTTGACATGGGAGAAGACTATGCAATTCAGATGGCAGAGAAGAAGCGACAGGGGTCTCCTATGCCTGAAAGGTTACCTCGATATCAGCCTCCAGAGGGCCTCACTTATCCGGGTAGTGTTCAATCATCTCCGTCAACCAGTGACAGACCTCGTGCTCGTACACACAGTCCGCCACGAAACTCTCAACGTCAGAAATGTGCTCGCTCACAAAGGTTTGCCAATCCCAATCAATAAACCGTGAGGACACGGCTTTTTGAGAGAGGAAGGGGTAATGTTAGAGGACTGTCTGGGACTTAGACACAATGTTACAGGACTGTCTGGGACTTAGACACTTATACGGGATCTGTGAGGTACCCTTAATTTTTGCACAGACTGAGACCAACAGGAGGTTTACTATTTCATGAGCGCATGAGCCCATGAGCCCATGAGCCTATGAGCTCATGAGCGGACATCCGCGGAATTGGAATTTTCCTGCCTTTATTGATGGTGTTATGTCCTCTTACCTCGGTAATAGGGTCTGTTTCTCCTGGTCCAGGATGCGGAATGAGGTATTTCGGCGCCGTTATTCCCAAGAGCAGTGTGCTAAAATGGTGTTTTGAAGACATCCACCGGGGTATTTTGGCACCGAAATTACCTCTTAAAATGTGATATAGTGCGGTATTTAATGGCGCAGAACGGGCTATTTGGGCGCCGAAATACCCAAGTGAATGTGCTGAAGTGCCTTGTGCTGAAGGCTTCCATCGCGATATTTTGGTACAGTAATTCATCCGTGGAATTTTTGAGGCCCATATAACGAAGGCGCGCATTGGGCTATTTCGGCGCCAAATTTCCCAATAGGAATGTTAGAAACGGCAGGGTTTTCATGGATTCAAGTTCTCGGCTCAATGGTGTGCATAAATTACTTGTAGGGTTCTTCACTGAAGTTTGCGTCTCTTCTGCTTTTATTATACATTTTGGTTGGCAGAAGAAATGTAGGGAATTGGACAAGCAGTCTGAACACAATGATTTTTTAAATCGTCAATATTTTCATTAAGTGTTTCAGAACTGTACAACAAAAGGATCCAAATGAGACTTTGCTATGGTGAGGATCCGCTATCACTGTCCGATGCATCCCCGGCCTCATGCAAGGATGGCTGCCTTCCACCTGCCTCCGAACCTGCACTGCCGCTACCACTGTTACTCTGAGAAGCCCTCCCCTCAAAAATACCATCCTCACCAGCCGGAACTGTCCACCTGGGTGCGGAAGTGTCCTCAACATTCCCCTCGCTCTCGGACGCGGATTCTATTACGAACTTCCCTACTCTGCCTTTCACAATTCTATGTTTGGCCTCACGCCTCATTATAATTCTCTGCTCATTCCCGTATGTCAATTGCTCTAACCGAGTAGGCCTATCCTCCCTCCTGATGGCTTCTCTGGCAGCCGTGTCTGCATAGGCTGGTAGAAAAAAATGCTTCTAGGGACTCGCGAGAAACGATTTTCTGGCAAAGAATGGCCGATGCGATTCTGTCTCCTCCTCTGCAACAGGGTCCGATTCGGGCAAGTCTCCCAGCTTCTCCTCGTCGGACGACTCTGCAAGGCTGAGTGTACGCACAAACATAGAATGAAGTACATTAGAGAATTCAAACAGGGAATCATCGGCAGGTTGCATGGTCCCTACAACCGAAACCAATACACTTACTATGGTGCAACTCACTCGAAGACAGGCATTGGGGGAAGCGGCTTCGGGCGCCCCTGCATCGAACGAATTTCCTGGACTTCCTCCTCTTCATCTTCCTCCTCCCCTTCCACGTCATCTTCTGCATTTTTGGGATCCTCAGTCGGAGGCAAACGCTGAAGACCGCCAAATTGTAATCGTACAAGGCCGTATCCCCCTCAAATGAGAACACAAATCGGTTTGACATCCTTCTTGCCCACATACAGGCACCTGCAAATTCATACGACACAACCACAACCAAACTCAAGAATGAGTCGCTTCCTCGCACAAGCAAACATACACAAACGGAAATGGTGTCAATTTTGGTGCCGCATTCAATTAACGTTCTCACCTGTATTTGCAGTGATGTTGAGGACCCTGCCTTCAACATCCGTACATGTTTCCATGAGCGTCTGGGATGAATGCAGGACTCCTGGTCCTGCCATACCTCCATGGCTTGCCCGACAAATCACAAAGAATGTCCTTCTCTCCCACATGGTTGAACAGGACGTTATACTCCAGTGGATCAACTGTGGAATCAACAAGTCTTCCTGTTTCACGTAATTTGAATTTCTAATGTTTCTTCACGAAGCAAAATGCCTGAAAGATAAGAGTCTGCAGAGAAGGAAATGTCCTGGAGGTTTTGCTCCTCCGCAAGCTCCAGCAGGTTCTGATCGCCGCCAAGTCGTACCACGTTGTCGTCCTCTCCTTCTGTCAGCTCAATGGGCCGCCCTTCTGCATATCCAACTCCCACATCTCCAGCGGCCTCCACCGCATCCGTGTTTTTTGAAATTGACTGCAAACCTAATATCTCCGCTTCCAGTCTCCCTAGGGGTTTTACTGGCGAAGCCATGGGCTCCTTCTGCTTCCTCGACTTCCGAACTCTAGGTGGGCTTTTCTGAGGCGATATCTGAGGTGTTGAATGAGGACTCGCCTGCCTCGATGCACTTCCACCTTGCGAGCGCAGCACCCGGGCAGGAGTATCCAAAGTTGACTGTGTTGCTTCGCCCCCTTGTGATCCCTCCCCAGCTCCCATGTCAAACAAACAGGAAAACATGAGACACTGCACGCAAAAAAAAGGGTGTAAAAGGAATATTGCGTATGGAGTGCTTCACATCCGCAAAGCACAAATCTCGCACTGGTGGGCGATCCGAGTCTCCGGATAACGAGGTCTGCATTTCATGCATGAGACGGAGCTTAAGTTGTGTCGTCGGCGGCTTCCCAAAATCCCGCGTCCTCCTTCTCTTTGCCGGAGTTGCTTGACCTTCCACAAACTCTATGCTACCACTATGCCGCATAAAGAGAGGAAACGCAGGAGAATGTCACTGCAGAAGGGCAAGGAGCGAGAGAGCGAAGCGGTGGAACATGCAACCACTATGCACGAGCAGATGTGTAAGCAGCCACGTCTCCCGAAGCGTTGCCACCGTCCACCACTTTCTGCCGTATGGGTGATGAAGAGATTGTGACCCTTGATACGTTCGCACGGATTAAGTCGACTGGAACACGACGCGTGCCAGTCCCAGCCACCAGTACAAGACGGTTTATCCGAATTGCGGCACCGAAATACCTTCCGTTCACCGGATGCTGTTCCCGGAGCAGCCGACATTGAATGAAATATCCGCACATCATGAAACCCAACCGCCATGAAAATCCCCTGCCTATGACATTCAACAGTCAGGTCGGTACGTTTCATCAGCGGACGGATGAATTTTGGCGCCGAAATTCATCTTATTCAAGTGATTTCGTACACAAACTTACAAATTTCGGCGCCGCAATTCATCGCTTCCCAAGTCCTCATTCGTCATGAACAAACCTGTCAGTGGGATATCGGAGCCGGAATTAATTCCGGGACAGTGGAAACGGCTGCACTTGGGCACATTTCATCCATATTTCGGCGCCGAAATTCATTACGAATATCTCCGTCCGCGCGTAGACGAGGTGAAATCATCCATATTTCGGCGCCGAAATTCATCCAGAGCAAAGACTAAATCGGCACCATGCTATGCTTTGCCGCCATCATTGCCCCTGACGGATGCTGTCCATGTCTGTTGGACTTGTCATTTCTGGACATTTAACTATAATTTCGGCGCCGAAATTATACTTTATGTGCGGCAACGTCCCGTGCGAAAAAGACCACTTAATGGATACTGTCGGTTTCAAATGAAAAAAACGGCTAAAATGCAATTAATTTTGACAGAAGGGGTTCAATATGCCGATTTCTCCATTAAATGCAGAATATTCCTGTTATCTTCGTCGGAACGGGGTATTTCCAACGATTTACCGAAAATTATATCATCTAGAAGCAAATAGTAAGTGTCGGGTTTGGACGAATTTCGGCGCCGAAATTCATCCGTCGCATAGAAAATGTAATATTAAAGTTACTCATTGCGGACAATAAAGATGAATTTCGGCGCCGAAATTCATTCGTCGCATAGAAAATGTAATATTAAAGTTACTCATTGCGGACAATAAAGATGAATTTCGGCGCCGAAATTCATCAATTTCAAAGAAAAATAAATATTGGAGGGAGGGCATTGGATGAATTTCGGCGCCGAAATCCGGCGCTCAAACCCTGAAAAGAATTTGGAGGGATGGAGTCGGTTGAATTTCGGCGCCGAAATTCATTGCTCGCGAAGAAAAAAATAAATTCGGGAGGACTTCGGATGAATTTCGGCGCCGAAATTCATTGCTCGCGAAGAAATTTTTTTTTTTCGGGAGGACTTCGGATGAATTTCGGCGCCGAAATTCATTGCTCGCGAAAAAATTTTTTTTTTTCGGGAGGACTTCGGATGAATTTCGGCGCCGAAATTCATTGCTCGCGAAGGAAAAGGAAAATGAGAAGGGAGTACTTGGATGAGATTCGGCGCCGAAGTTCATCTGTCGCAAAGAAAAAAAAAAAAAAAAAAAAAAAAACTTCAGATGAATTTTGGCACTGAAATCCATCCGCAGGGCAGCAGAATTAGGGTCGGAAAAGGAGATGAAAATGAATTTCGGCGCCGAAATACATCCATTCTGCCGATTCAGGATTACTGTCATTCGGATGTCGGCACCGATATCCGGACACGTGGTGAATCACGACTGTAATCAGGAACACATTCATCCGTATTTTGGCATCCAAATTCAACCCTCATGTGCAGAAACAATTTGATGAAGAAGATGTTCATCCGAATTTCGGCACAGAAATCCATCCGTTGGGTGCTTGGTCAGTTTCATGAGGTGAACAAATTACTATTTCTGTCGCCGGAATTCATCCCCTGGCTTCCAAAGTTGTTACATGACAGAGATGTTCATCCAGATTTCGGTGCCGAAATTCATGGGAAGGCCTGATTTATTGTAGCCCAAGTGGTTGTACATTACAATTCAGGCACCAAATATCCGATGTGAACTTACTGTTGTCGTTCGTTTTTGTAACGTACGTTATATACCTTCATCTTTACGTGCACCGATCACCCATCCTGTTGGATACGGAATCCTCTAGAAAATCATTTGTGTTATTAGGTACGACACACTCTTCTCACTGCAGGACTTCGCTGCGGAGCGTACCGAGAGGTTCCGTCTTCAACATGGACTCCCGTGTTTGGGTAAACGTGTACTTCCATCCTGATTCTCTGAAAGCTAAAATACGTTCCACGAAATCCAATTCCCAGTCGTCATCCTCCTCCCACGAGAAGCTCTTCGCCCCACATACCGGTGGGTGACCCCGCAGCTTGGCCCACCCATCGGTGGGGAAACTGAAAAGACGGCGGCCACCAACAAAGGCGAACGACACCAGGATGGCCAACGCTCTTGCAATGCCCTGCATAGTGCAAGGTTGCAGGGATGTTCCTCACACCGGGATGGGGCGCATATTTCAGTTGTCAACAGCCGGGTCTGCTGCGCGCAGTGTCGTGTATACAATCATGGTTTCACAGTACCCAGCTTGCAACTGTGAGGACTTCCTTGTTATGGAATCAAAGAATGCAGCATACGTCCCCTGCAAACACCTTTATTACATTTTTCTGAAGCGCATGAGTTGCATATCCGCAGTGGACGTCTTCATCCATGCTCCAACACTGAGTTTCAACGAGCTGCACAAGGCCCTACGGCAGGACACTGGTCGGACTGCTTGACATTCCACATTCGGGAAGGAGAAAGTGACAATTATATTACATTCATCTTCTTGCACCCTATTTTTTGTGAGGAATTATACACTTGGTGGTGCCGCATCGCCATGGCTACATGTGAATTTCGGTGCCGCAATACATGAGAATGTGGTTTTTGGCCATGAATGGCATGCGCATGTTTTTTTTAATTTTGGTTGTCTACAAATGGATCCGAGTAAAGCATACATTGTGTGGAGATTAACGGGCATTGAGGCCTATTTCAGCGCCGTTTATGGTCTATGTACTGCATAGTGCTTCCTTGTTACTGCTCTTCATTCAATTTGTAGTGATTTCGCAGCCCATCCTGGCGTTTTCGTCCACCTTTATGAGAAGACTCCAATTTGCTACAAATACATTGTTACTGTTCTGCAAATGTGATGCCTTTACAAGATTGCTAGTTCTGTGTCCCAGTGGAAAGGGTCCTACTGCACATTCCAGCATTTGCATACTGCACCTTGTGCAAACAGCAATCCATACGACAAAGGACACGTCCCAGCATACTGGCAGTGAATTGCAAAAAACCTTAACAGAAGATTATCCAAGCATGTATATTCCCCATATGGCACAGGGAAGTTGCTTGATTTCTGAATGAAAATGTATGTGCCATGAGTGTCGGCGAGTCGAAACATGTCTACTCTAGCATGCAAGACCTATGGTCCCCTCGCCCAAGAAAAAGGAACTCTAACTGGCCTCTCAAGGACCTCCTAAGTGACCGGGTGCCTATATTTGAACAAAATGTCAGTGGTTTCTGTCGCCCGGTTGAAACTAACGAGGATGTCGTGTTTATCGATAGCGCCCCCTTGGTAGAAGGACATTTTCACAGTGGGCCCTGTGTTCCCCTCCTCCTCATCCTCATAACTGAAGAGAATGTCCCCACTTTCCGAGCCAGTCCGTCCACGCGTAAAGTTTTCACCTATGCACTCATCATACGTCCACTCGCAACAATTCCAGCGATATAGCAACGCTGTGCGTGATCTGTTCGGCTCCCACTCATGCGGAAAGTCCAGGTCCATGATGCGTAGGAACCACCTGCTCCCCAGCCGGGGTCCAGGAGAATCGTGCAATCCTGGAAGAAACTCCATTGCTCTCAGCTGGACAAGTCGAGGATCGTCCCTGTAAACATCCAGGAAAACAATGATGTCGTGTGCTTTCGGGAAAATGACTCCCGTCTGGCATCGATAGATGTGATTCGGGCACGACATGGCCTCACGACATAGCACAAACTCAAAGCAGGGAGGAGATGGGCACAACAGAGAAGAGTGAAGAGAAAAATGAGAGCAAGGCCTCCCTTACCGTAAGGCGGGTATTTGCTCTCCGGAGCCCAATTTTGGCGCCGTTATTGGATGGAGTGCGGAAGCTTCAGCCGAGAATTTTGTTTCCGCAGGTCAATTTCGGCGCCGTTATTGGTTGCAATCCCTAGCCTTCAGCCGGGTATTTGGTTTCTGGACCCAATTTTGGCGCCGTTATCGGCTGCACTCCGGTGGCTTCAACCGAGTATTTGGTTTTCGGGGCCCATTTCGGCGCCGTTATCGCCTGCACTCTGGGTATTTGGTTGGTGGAGCCCAATTACTTTCACCGTTGTTGGCTTCACTCCCGAGCCTTCAGTCGGCTATTTCTTTTCCTGTGCCCAATTATGGCGCCGTTATACCCAACCATCATGTACTTCTGCAACAGTACTATCCACGGTTATAGGTCGCCATTGCGTTTTCGGAGTCTGCAAACCCGGATCCTAATTCCGCTTGCGTCTCTGCCTCTGGGATAATTTCGGTGCCGTTATTGCCCAGAATTCAGTTTTTCTATGACTTGGCCTAGCGGTCCATGAGCCTCGTCTCCAAGTCATGAGCGTACACTGGTACTCATGAGCGGAGTGCTTCGAGCATGAGCGCGGAAATCTTCGATTTTTGATTATTTTATAGTTTTGGGCCCGAAAAAAATCTGCCGAAATTCGAAGTGTGTTACTTTGCGGCTCATGGGTGAGCCATGCCCGCTCATGAGCTCATGGAATAGCAACCCCCGACCAACAGGAGCCTTAGGGGTGACAGCAGCACACTTTAGAGGGGGGTTACACAGCCGTCACAGCCAACACAGCCCGTCACAGCCAACACAACCCGTCACAGCTTCGCACAGCCGACACAGCCAGACACAGTCAACACAGTCCGTCACAGTCCAACACAGCCAGTCACAGCCCGACAGAGCCCGACACAGCCACACAGCCAGTCACAGCCCGACACAGCCCAACACAGTCGCAAAGCCAGTCACAGCCCGTCACAGTTTCACACAGCCAGTCCCAGCTTGACACAGCTGTCACGACCATAGGGAACGGATAGTAGGACAGGGAACGACTGAGGGGAACAACATCTACGAATGGAACATGTAGTTCAAGGGTGACGGTTAGTGAGGGAAACGGTTAGAACAACGGGTAGGAAAATAAATCGGGGAGCGACGACAGGAGGAGGATCACTTCTTGACATGACCGGGGGAGGGGACTTCGGACAGCACTGGGGGAAATGAGGCAGAGAGCGTATCTCTGAGCAGAAAGAGGGAGAGCACTGTTAGAGGACTGTCTGGGACTTAGACACTTATACGAGATCTGTGGGGTACCCTTAATTTTTGCACAGACTGAGACCAACAGGAGCCTTAGGGGTGACAGCAGCACACTTTAGAGGGGGGTTACACAGCCGTCACAGCCAACACAGCCCGTCACAGCTTCGCACAGCCGACACAGCCCGACACAGCCCAACACAGTCGCACAGCTAGCCACAGTCCGTCACAGTTTCACACAGCCAGTCACAGCTTGACACAGCTGTCACGACCATAGGGAACGGATAGCAGGACAGGGAACGACTGAGGGGAACAACATCTACGAATGGAACATGTAGTTCAAGGGTGACGGTTAGTGAGGGAAACGGTTAGAACAACGGGTAGGAAAATAAAGCGGGGAGCGAGGACAGGAGGATGATCACTTCTTGACATGACTGGGCCAAGGGACTTCGGACAACACTGGGGGAAATGAGGCAGAGAGCGTATCTTTGAGCAGAAAGAGGGAGAGCACGGAGTAGGAGGAGGATGATCTTTGATGCTTAATGGAAGCAAGCAGTAGAATTATAATGTAGAGCAGATTAGAGACTCCAAGGCTTTAGCATGATACTTGATAGATATTAATCTGATACACACTTCATACTCACACTGTGTAGAGAGATCTGAGTGAAGCTGTGGAATGAATGGATGAGTTGATGGTATCCGATAGATTGAAGAAGCAAACTGATACTTAATTATCAATACTAAGGTAGCTAGCTAACATGAATGCGGGAAGGAAAACAAATAGGAAACACCCCCATGATACACTAGCTGTAGGTCATGACTGATTGTTCTGAGCGGGCTGAGTACTTAGAGATTTCCAACTCTTCTATCTTGGAGTTTCCGCCTCGGATAGCGAAGGGATGGGTGAGTAAAAGCCGCGCCTCATTTGGCGACCATACTGGGGAACTGGGTCAGGAACAACCAGATGTGACAGGCATCTGGTGGGATCATGGTGGTTGGAAAATTAAAGAATTTGATGTGAATCAAATTCCTTGTGAAACTAAGAAGGAAAGATTGTCCAAACGATTCTTCCAGAGGTTTTTGGAATTGCCAGATGGTTGTAAAGAAAACATTCTTAAGAGAGTGCATGATGCTGACCCTGAGTGGGGTCTGGAGAAAGGAGTGATAAAGATTTATCAGGTGGCCTGTAGAGGAAGAGCACGTTGGTTACCAACATTGGTTTATGTGATACCATTGCTATCCATTAAGCGAGTAGAGTTTTAAGGCTAGGAGGAAAGAAAGGTGAATGTTTATACTCATATGCATGAAGAGCTTGTACTGGTAAAGAATTGGATTCCAAAGGATATTTTGTGGATCAAACTCACACCAAGAACAGCTTTCCAGACTTGTTTGCCATATGGTTATATGGTAACGGAGACTTCAAGTATAGCCAAGGGTGCATTGAAGCTTGAAAGAAACCCAGGCATATACGAGAGATATTACAGAAGAGAGTTTTGGTTATTGCCACATTAAAAAGAAATGAAAGACATGGGACATGAGTGATGAAAGAGAAGCTAGACGCCAGAGATATTCAGCAAAAGGAGAAAGCTATCTGAAAGCTAATTATCCATATCTTTGGGAGAGAGGAATAGACATAGGGGAATCATCTGGACCTCTCACACCATTAAGATCAAAGAGTACATCACCCATACCGGAATAACTAGAGTTGGATGCCACTCCTTCTGTTTCTTTGCAAGAAAGATTAAGGGAATTGGTACGGGAAGAAGATCAATCACAAGGTGAAAGATCTGAGGTACATCCCTGGATAAAAGATTTGACAGAAATCTTTGATAAGAGTTGGCATGGAACACCAAAAGCAGGAACTCCAGTTTCTGAAGCGGAAGGTGAAGAAGGAGGAGAGGATGTGGCAGAGCCAATGGAGAGTTCAGACTCTCCAACACCATTACAGTTGAGTTACATGAGTGAAGAAGAAACCCAAGGGCAGAACTTGGAGAATGAAAACAGAGAGAAGAAATTGGAAGAGGAAGGCTATGAAGAAGTAGACCCAACAATTGAGGTTGAGACTACAACCAAGACATCCCAACCCGTTGGACCTGGATCAAGTGGAGCACTTGGATCACAGGCCAACAAAGGTGTCGGCTCAGGGGGATCAGGCGGGCTGCCTGGATCTGGCTCTGGGGGGACAGGGAGTGTGGGAAGTAGTGCAACTGAAGCTGGGAATACTGTGAATATCGTGGGGCCAGTAGCAAGGAGTGCTCAAGGGCCACCACTTGGTGGAAGATCCACCACAACAACAACAGGTCCTGAAGGACCAGCACCAGCAAGGGTGCTAGCACCTGTCAGTGGGCAGAAGGTGGGGCCACAGATGGCGTTACAACCAACACGGGCAAAATCACCTTTTCCAATATATTCAGGAAAAAATCTGGTGAACAAACCTTTGATAAGTGGAAGGATAGCGAGGTGGTTAATAATCTTGCATGAGTTTGAGTTCGAAGTTATTTACAAGTCTGGCCGTTTGCATCTTGTGGCAGATCATTTGTCACGACTAACAAGAGGAGAGGCCGCCACAGGAGTGGACGATCAGTTACTTGATGCGAGTTTATTTGTAATGGAGGTGCAAAGAAGTGTAGATGAATGGTTAGATTGGCAGTGGCCAATCAGATACTACCTTACTCATGGTCAATGCCCACCTAGTTATGGTAAGGAGCAGAGGAAGAGAATCGCTATCAAAGCTTTACCTTATACTATGGTAGGAAGCAGAATGTATAAGCTAGGACCTGATGGAGTACTAAAACGATGCTTGTACCACCATGAAGTAAATAAAGTTTTGGAGGAAGTTCATAAAGGAGTGGCTGGAGGTCATTTTGGGGAAGAGACTACCAGTAGAAAGATACTACTCGCAGGTTACTGGTGGCCTACTTTATTCAAAGATGTACACAAGTATTGTCAAAGTTGTGATGAATGTCAGAGGCTAGGACCTTTGCAGAGATCTGGAAGGATGGCCTTGCATCCTACAATGCCTACGGAACCATTTCAGAAATGGGGACTAGACTTTGTTGGACCAATTAACCCACCAGCCAAGAATACACGGAACAGGTACATAATTACAGCCACTGATTATACTACGAAGTGGGTGGAAGCTAAAGCTTTGAGGGACAACACAGCCAAGTCCACAACAAGATTCCTGTATGAGAACATATTTACACGATTTGGCTGTCCCTTAGAATTTATCAGTGATCAGGGAAGTCACTTCATTAATGAGACCATTGAAATATTGACTAAAGAATTCATGATTGTGCATAGGAAGAGTACAACATATTACCCACAGGGTAATGGACAGGCAGAGGCTACCAACAAAATACTATGTACTATCTTGGCTAAGATAGTCAATGCAAACAGAACGGATTGGGATACAAAGCTGTTGACAGCTTTGTGGTCATACAGGACTTCATATAAAGTCACCACTAAGTATACACCATTCCAATTAGTTTACGGTATGGAAGCCTTACTTCCAGTGGAATTCCTGTTACCTACCATGAGAACGGAATGGGGAAAGAGAATGGAATTGCAAGATTCCATTAAGGTCAGGAAGCATGAATTATACCATGTGGAAGAAGTACGTGCTGATGCAGCTGATAATATGACCAGAATTCAGATGAAGAGGAAGGAACAATTTGATGAAGGCAAGTTAAAGACTTTTAAGACGGGAGATTTGGTTCTATGGTTGCAGAAGAAAGGAAAGATTAAAGCTTCTAAGCTTAAATCACCATGGAAAGGACCTTATGTCATACAAAAGATGTATGATAACAACACCGCCATGTTACAAACCATTAACAAAGAGATGCTGGGAAGAGTCAATGATAGTAAGTTGAAGGGGTACAGTGGTATCCATGACAAACCATTGCGGCATGATTTACATGATGAAACGCAAGAGCAGTCATGGGCTGCGCCAGTGTTACCAACGGAGTATGGAGCACTTGTCGTTAGGCTGAGCATATATGACCGGGGCGGGCAAAGCAGGCGCGATACAACCAATCACAACCCATCAAGGCGCGACACAGCCTATCACAGCCCATCACGACGTGACACAGCCTATCACAACGCATCAAAGTGCGACATAGCCTATCACAGCCCATCACGACGTGACATAGCCTATCACAGCCCAAAACGGCGCAACACAGCCTATCACAACCTATCACAGCTCACCACAGTGCATCACAGCCTATCACAACATACCAGAGTATGACACAGTCTGTCACAGCTCAACACAACCTACTAGGGTTACACAATCCATAGAATCAGTGACACGTGCACGCAGGATAACTTCAAGGAAATGGCTGACGGAAAAAAAAACGGAAGCCAGTTTAGAAAAGGACACGTGGAAGTCAAGGCGCGACACACAGCTAAGGAGGAAATGCAAGAACCAGTGTCATCAAGAAAGAGGACAAGAATGGCCGTCAAAGTACCTACTTAGCGCGTCAATTCGAATGAATGGCGGGCCCATTAATGAATACGAAAAAGGGGCAACAGAACAAACGGCAAGTACAGAAAAGCGAAATTCTTGTCACATGTGTTATCCTAATGGACAGTCCAGCAGGGAAAGTCCACTAAAGAAAATTAAATCTAAAATCCAGTCACAGAAGTTACAGCCAATCAAAAGCCAGAAAAAAGGATCAAGAAATTGGAGGAAAATTAAGCGCAACAGTCGGCGTCGTTCTAAGTAACGGGCGTCTCGACGGGACAAACCATCAATGCTATAGCTTTGAAGCTATGGAAGAACTAACAGACTATACGCTCGCAATATTACTTACGCAGTGGCATAGAAACGAAAGAACAGAGCGGATCTTTTCTCTTGATCGATACTTGCAAGCCCCGCAGGCTTACAAGCAGTTACCCATAGCTTTTTGTAGCAACCATACTTTTATGCTTTGTGCCCTGCAGGCATTTCTTCAATTGTTACAGCCAAAACATTTCTGTGGGTCTAGAATGAAGAGAGTGAGAGGAATGGAGGAAATCAGGGTGAAGAGCACCACAATCCTGCAGAAACAAACGATTGCTACTCCACAGGCAGTACAGTTACTGAAGGAGCTGAGATTGCAAGGATTGCAAAACAAAGATTGGACATTGCACCATCGACAGTACATGTTACAATTCTTGCAGAACTTCGAGCCTAAGACAGGAGCAACAACAGTGAAGGGAGTGGAATTAGAAATTACTCCCCTATACCTACAACAATTGTTTCAATTGCCAGCAGGTCAAGTGCATGTGGAGGGGCACAGGGCAACACTGCAATTATGGGACTTATTCCAAGAAGGGAGTTTCTTTAAAACTCAGGGTTACGCTTGTACCAAGGCCGTGTACCCAGGGCTAAAGGAGGTAGGCCAGGTATTGAACGTTCTGTTTGCCATGAAACAGAACCAACAGTATTTGAGCAGATCCTTCACAGAGGAAATACTCAAAGCCCTGAGAGAAGAAGAGGTAGAATGGGCGGACATAATGTACAACGCACTGGTAGAGAAGATGAAAAGATTACAGGGTACTGCCGCAAAGTCTCCTATCATAGTGTCTGGCCCAATTGTCGCGCGGCTTTTACTCACCCATCCCTTCGCTATTCGAGGCGGAAACTCCAAGATAGAAGAGTTGGAAATCTCTAAGTACTCAGCCCGCGCAGAACAATCAGTCATGACCTACAGCTAATGTATCATGGGGGTGTTTCCTATTTGTTTCCCTTTTGGCATTCATGTTAGCTACCTTACCATTGATAATTAAGTACCAGTTTGCTTTATCAATCTATTGGATTCCATCAACTCATCCATTCATTCCTCAGCTTCACTCAGATCTCTCTACACAGTGTGATTGTATCGTATAAGTATCCGATTATGATTTATCAGGTGTCAGGCCGAAGCCATTATGTCTCTAATCTGCTCTACAATATCACTACAGCTTTGCATATAACAAGCATCTAGTCATCATCTCTCCATCTTCGCTTCCGTTCTTCATCTCTGCCCGATCCCCTCTCATGCATGACCAAGAATTGCTTCCCCACCAGTGCCTCCAATAATCCCCCCAAAAAGCCCCTGCTTCCTCCTTTATCTTCCTACCCGTGGCTCTAACCGTTTCCCTCACTAACCGTCGTCCGTGAACTAACATGTTCCTTTTGCAGGTGTTGTTCCCCACAGTCGTTCCCTGTCCTGCTCTCCGTTCCCTATGGTCGTGACAACTGTGTCAAGCTGTGACTGGCTGTGTGAAACTGTGACGGGCTGTGACTGGCTGTGCGACTGTGTTTGGCTGTGTCGGGCTGTGACTGGCTGTGTGGCTGTGTCTGCTGTGACGACTGTGACGGCTGTGTTGGCTGTGTCGGCTGTGACTGCTGTGACGGGCTGTGTTGGCTGTGTCGGCTGTGACGACTGTGACGACTGTGACGGGCTGTGTTGCTGTGTCGGCTGTGACGGGCTGTGTAACCCCCCTGTACAGTGCGCTGCTGTCACCCCTAAGGCTCCTGTTGGTCTCAGTCTGTGCAAAATTAAGGGTACCCTATAGATCCCGTATAAGTGTCTAAGTCCCAGACAGTCCTCTAACATTACCCCTTCCCCTCTTAAAAAGCCGTGTCCTCACGGTTTACTGATTGCGATTAGCAAACCTTTGTGAGTGAGCACCTTTCTGACGTTGAGAGTTTCGTGGCGGACTGTGTGTACGAGCCCGAGGTCTGTCTCTGGTTGACGGAGATGTTTGGGGGCTGCTATTTCATGAGCGACATGAGCATGAGCGGAAAAACAAAAACATGAGCAGACCATTGTAAGTCCACGGAAATAGGGTTAGGAGGCACGGAAATAGGGTCATGTGAAGTTGGAATGTGGCACCAGTGGACTTGAAAAGCAACATTTTATTGCATTTACTTGCCGAAAATGGCTAAGTCCCAGATCTGACTAGGCCCGGAACTGGAAAAATGGCGCCGAATTTCCGATTTTGGTGCCAGTCAGATCTGGGACTTAGCCATTTTAGGCCCCGAACTAGAACAATGGCGTTTTTTTTTTTTTTTTTTTTTTTCGGTGCCATTTTACCAGTTCGGGGCCTAAAATGGCTAAGTCCCAGATCTGACTGGGCCCGGAACTGGAAAAATGGCGCCGAATTTCCGATTTTGGTGCCAGCCACCCTAGGGACTTAGCCATTTTCGGCCCCGAACTGGAAAAATGGCGCCATTTTTCCAGTTCGGGGCCGAAAATGGCTAAGTCCCAGATCTGATAGGGCGCGGAACTGGAAAAATGCTGTCGAATTTCCAGTTGCGGTTCCAGCCATCGTAGGGACTTAGCCATTTTCGGGGCCCGAAACTGGAAAAATGGCGCCATTTTTCCATTTCGGGGCCGAAAATGGCTAAGTCCCAGATCAGATTGGGCCCCGAACTGGAAAAATGGCGCCGAATTTCCGATTTTGGGTGCCAGCCAGATCTGGGACTTAGCCGTTTTCGGCCCCGAACTAGAAAAATGGCCGTTTTTTTTTTTTTTTTCGACGGCATTTTTCCAGTTCGGGGCCTAAAATGGCTAAGTCCCAGATCTGACTGGGCCCCGAACTGGAAAAATGGCGCCGAATTTCCGATTTTGGGTGCCAGTCAGATCTGGGACTTAGCCGTTTTCGACCCTGAACTGGAAAAATTGAGTTTTTTTTTAAAAATTTTTTTTCGGCGCCATTTTTTCCAGTTCGGGGCCTAAAATGGCTAAGTCCCAGATCTGACTGGGCCCAGAACTGGAAAAATGGCACCGAATTTCCGATTTTGGGTGCCAGCCAGATCTGGGACTTAGCCGTTTTCGACCCCGAACTGGAAAAATGGCGTTTTTTTTTTTTTTTTTTTTTTTCGGCGCCTTTTTCCTGCGGGCCGAAAATGGCTAAGTCCCAGATCTGACTCGGCCCAGAAATGGAAAAATGGCGCCGAATTTCCGATTTTGGGTGCCAGTCAGATCTGGGACTTAGCCGTTTTCGGCGACGAACAAGAAAAAATGGCGTTTTTTTTTTTTTTTTTGGCGCCATTTTTCCATTTCGGGGCCAAAAATGTCTAAGTCCCAGATCTGACTAGCACCAAAATCGGAAATTCGGCGCCATTTTTCCAGTCATGCAGGTAATTCAAAGAGCGGATGGATGGAAATCCGGCGCCGGATTTCCATCCACCAGATAAGTCGGCGCGCAAAATTTCCGTCATGCAGGTAATTCGAAGAGCGGATGGATGAAAACCGGCACCGGATTTCCATCCATCCATCCGCTCTTCGAATTACCTGCATGACTGGAAAAATGGCGCCGAATTTCCGATTTTGGTGCGAGTCAGATCTGGGACTTAGCCGTTTTCGGCCCCGAACTAGAAAAATGGCGGTTTTTTTTTTTTTTTCGGCTCTTTTTTTTCATTTCGTTGCCGAAAATGGCTAAGTCCCAGATCTGACTGGCACCAAAATCGGAAATTCAGCGCCATTTTTCCAGTCATGCAGGTAATTCGAAGAGCGGATGGATGGAAATCCGGCGCCGGATTTCCATCCGCCAGGTAAGTCGGCGCGCAAAATTTCCGTCATGCAGGTAATTCGAAGAGCGGATGGATGAAAATCCGACGCCGGATTTCCATCCATCCGCTCTTCGAATTACCTGCATGACTGGAAAAATGGCGCCGAATTTCCGATTTTGGGTGCCAGTCATATCTGGGACTTAGCCGTTATCGGCCCGGAACTGAAAAAATGGCGTTTTTTTTTTTTTTTTTTTTTTTTTCGGCGCCGTTTTTCCATTGCGGATGGATGGAAATCCGGCGCCGGATTTTCATCAGCCAGCTAGGTCGGCGCGCAAAATTTCCGTCATGCAGGTAATTCGAATAGCGGATGGATGGAAATCCGGCGCCGGATTTCCATCAGCCAGCTAGGTCAGCGCGCAAAATTTCCGTCATGCAGGTAATTCGAATAGCGGATGGATGGAAATCCGGTACCGGATTTCCATCGGCAAGGTTGGTCGGAGAGCAGATGGATGGAGATCCGGCACCGGATTTCCATCCTGCAGGTAAGTGGAATCCCGGATGGATGGAAATTCGGCGCCAGATTTCCATCCAGCAGGTAAGTGGAATCCCGGATGATTGGAAATTCGGCGCCGAATTTCCATCCTGCAGGTAATTCGAATCCCAGATGGATGGAAATTCGGCGCCGGATTTCCATCCAGCAGGTAAGTGGAATCCCGGATGGATGGAAATTCGGCGCCGCATTTCCATCCAGCAGGTAACTGGAATCCCGGATGGATTGAAATCCGGCGCTGAATTTCCATCCTGCAGGTAATTTATCGCTGAGAATTACCTTCCTGCAGGTAATTCTGATCGATGAATTACCTCCCTGCAGGTAATTCTCATCTCGGAATTACCTTCCTGCAGGTAATTCTGAGCGTGGAATTACCTTCCTACCTTCGTCGATAAGAATTACCTGCAGGAAGGTAATTCATCGCTGAGAATTACCTGCAGGAAGGTAATTCATCGATCAGAATTACCTGCAGGAAGGTAATTCTCAGCGATGAAATACCTAGCGAATGGAAATTCGGCGCCGAATATCCATACGCCAGTGATCCGACTTACCTTCTGGATGGAAATTCGGCGCCGGATTTCCATCCATCCGGGATTCAACTTACCTGCTGGATGGAAATTCGGCGCGGAATTTCCATCCAGCAGGGATTCGAACTACCTGCAGGATGGATATGCGGCGCCGGATTTCGATCGATCCGGGATTTCACTTACCTGCTGGATGGAAATTCGGCGACGGATTTCCATCCATCCGGGATTGCACTTGCCTGCTGGGTGGAAATTCGGCGCCGAATTTCCATCCGGGGGCTGGTCTCTGTCGGAGAGGTGCCGGCCTCTCCGCCGCTCTGTTGGTTATTCGGTGCCCTATTTCCGTCCGGCGGTTGAAATATGACAGCCAGGTGCCGACCTCTCCCCCCTCCCCGACTGCATTGGAACGGCCCCGGATTGAAATTCGGCGCCGTTTTCCCATTTGGGGAGGTTTTTATGTCGGCCAGTTTTCGGTCTGACACCCCGACAAGACTTCCTTGGGGGGGGCCGGATGGAAATTCGGCACCGAATCTCCATCCAGGGGATGCTCTCTGTCGAACACGTGCCGACCTCTACGCCCGAGGCGACTTCATCCGGGCGTCCCCTGTTCGTATTCGGTGCCGAATTTCTGTCCGGCCGGGGGTTGAAAAGTGGCCAAGTGCCGGCCTCTCCCCCTCCCCGACTGCATCCGAACCGCCCCGGATGGAAATTCGGCGCCGTTTTTCCATCTGGGGATGTTTTTATGCCGGCCAGTTTTCGGCCTGACCCCCGAAACGACTTCCTTTGGGGGCCCGGATGGAAATTCGGCGCCGAATCTCCATCCAGGGGATATTCTCTGTCGCACACGCGCCGGTCTCTGCGCCCGAGGCGACTTCATCCGGGCTTCCCCTGTTGGATATTGGGTGCCGAATTTCCATTCGGGGGTAGTAATGTGACGGCACGGTGCCGGCTTCTCCCTTCAGCCATCATCATCCGGACGGGCCCCCCACTTTCTGACTGCATACCGTTGGCAGTTATTGCGCAAAGACCAGGGGCCGCATTCCGGAGACAAGGTTCATTAACACTCTGACTGTGGATTTTTGAGATAGTTGGCTCCCTGGATTTGGATCAGGCTTCGTCGCTCGGACAAATCGGCATCGTATTCATTCCCATCGCTGCATCCCCCTTCTACCAGGGAGCTTCCCCGCACTCCATCCTGGGAGTCTGTGTGCACATCTCCCATGGCAGAAAAACCCGAGCGCTACAGTGTACTGCCCTCCTCACGAGCATAGAGCTTCATTTCCGTGCAGAGGGGATACCTGCCGGGTGATGGAGAAATATCTGTGCGTTCGATATACACCTGAAACCGGGGTCGGTTTTTTTTGGAGGAGGAAAGGAAGGACTCTAACGGCCTTGTTGTCGAGAGTATTGTTGTGCTCCACGATGATTTCGGAATGGCAGGGAATGGCGAGTTCCACCATTGGACAGCGTCATATACAGGGCTGTTGGGGACTTCATTTACAAGTAAATCCAGAGCCGAACCCATCCATGAAGACGAGCGAGAACCGGGTTGTTCACAACCTGTCCGACTCAGACGAGGTCATGGAAGTTCCGAGGTCGTCCTGGAGATCAGGCAAGTCCTCAATGGACGTCAGTGGAGGAGGGAGTCATATTCCCAGCACGAGCACCGCAGTTCGATCTATTCTTGAAATTCTGCGAGGCTTCACCTGGAGGGACAACCGGTCGGAGCTGGCCGGGCTGGACTACAGCAAGTTTGCAATTAAATCGGTTACATGCCTTCCCGCCGACGTCGACGGTAATATCTTCTTTGAGTTCCCTCCTCGGGCGGACTACTCGAGGGCGTCCGGAATGTTGACAGATATGGATAGAAAACATGACGGTCATCCTTGGTGCGTTACCAAAACCACCAGCATGAAGATGCTCGATGGTGTGCGGGTGCGCTACGTTGTTTGTGCGGGCGCGTTGCGGTGTTTCTCCCCAACTTGCTTCCACTTTAAATCCAGAGGTCACAGGAACGAGACCGATTGGACAGGCACAGCTCATCAACCATTTCGAGCTCATGAGAAGGTTCCGAACTCCACATTTAAGTGTGCGCATTGCAAAGAACCACCACACTGCATGTCTGTTTGTAATGCCAAGCAGTTCTATGTGTTGCACCGTTTCCCTGACCTCACCCGAGCTTGCATACACGTTGGTTCCCATTGTCACAAATTGGCGAGGGGGAACTCGCGGGAGGCTGCCCACGAAGCAGAGCAGCTCGTTCAGGAGGAGGTTAAGTTGAGACCGGGTGCCAAACCCAAACAGATACAGCTCCAAGCCGCCCATAAGATGGCATTGGCCAGAATTATGTCGGAAGACGGCTCCGATAGAGTTCCTCTCGACGAGAAGGAAATGGAGGCATTGCTGGAGTCGGTGTCCCACGTATGTTCACCGAATGTCCGAAACCACATTGTCTCATGCAAACAGAAAATTGGGCGTGGCTCGGATATGCACTCCATTCTGGAGGTGAAGCGACGATGTGGATATGACTACATTCATGGAAGTAGGTTTCCAGGACAAGGGACTGAGGCAGATCGTTGTTTCGTATTCAAAATGTCCACGTGTGGACCTGGCAGTGGCGTCGAACTAGTCGACAGGATGACGAGTGGGAACTTGTCAAACAGTTGGGTCATGTTCGACCATATCAAGCGAATTACAAATCACCAGTGGGTGACAATGGGTGCACATGTCTACGACACCCACTGCAGGATGCTAATGGACAATTGCTATTTGTGAGATGAAAGGAGAGGACACACAATCGGAAATGCTTCTTTGGCAGGGAATAAACGAACAGATGGCCAAGGCGGGATTGCCCCCTCCGAATTTCGTGGTTTCATGGCAGACAACGCACAAGCAAATTGGGCTGCCATCCAAAGGGTGTACGGGCAAGACCCCAATGTCCCATGGAAGGCAAGGAGAGATCTTGTGGGTTCCATTTTCTGCAGAGCCTTTCGCAGTACACAACCGGCTCGTGGCGCCAGATTCAGAGAGGAGCACCGTTCCATGTGCCTTGCGTGGAAGCGCGCTCCTACCTTGGACGATGCAGAGACACAGTTTGCATGCATACAGGCTTGGTGGACCATCGTCAGGTGCTGTAAGGAAATCAGACGAGGGAGCAATGGTCAGTTGGCTTGCATGGTGGCATTATCGTTTCCTCCAGTTCGGCGACTATATGCGGGAGGTGAGTTGCACGTCCGAACATGCTAAGTCCGAACTGGCTAAGTCCGAACATGCACTGGAAAAATGGCCGCCGAATACCTGTCATGAGGGGACCTATAGCCGCGGAATTCGGCACCATTTTTCGCCAGAGAGACCTAGTACCGCGAAATACGTCGCCGTTTTTCAGGTTACGGACCCTATTACCGCGAAATTCGGCGCCATATTTGCACATGTCGCTGGGAATTGGCATGAGCGGAAGACGAAATATCATGAGCACAACTGTCAAAACTGCAATTTTCCCTTCAAGGGCCGATAAATATAATTGTTTTTCCTAGACACATTGCATTAAATTATTGTTTTTTATTGATTTTTATTTTCGAAATTTGTACTTGCTGCTCATGAAAACCTTGTAGTCTACTACTCCGCTCATGCCGCTCATGCTCATGAAATAGCAAACCTCAGATGTTTGATCACTACCTCGATAAGTGAGGCCCTCTGGAGGCTGATATCGAGGTAACCTTTCAGGCATAGGGACCCCCGTCGCTTCTTCCTCTGCCATCTGAATTGCATAGTCTTCTCCCATGTCAAAAGAATTCGGTGAAGAAACAGTTGTATCAGAATCTTCATTGACCCAATCATTGCTCAAATAATTCTTGATTCTGGCATACTTGATGCGCAAGAAAGAAAGGAGATGGGAGTGTTTGAGCCAGAAACCACTGCAATGGAAGAGCAAGGCTCTTCACACAGTGAGGGTGGACTAGCAGAGCAACCCGAGACTAAGAGGCAAGAGAGAGAGAAAAGACTGTAGTGGCGGATCCACTGGCTTCACGGATTCCGCATGATAATGTTTCCCAAGGCTCATGTGCAGGAAGGGGCACAACAGCACAGAGA